>CANHQG010000233.1:0-63000 GCA_947462335.1 Harmothoe impar
TTTCTGCATAGTCTTATAAATGAAGTTACCAATTTCAAATTTAACCTTATTATCAGCGCGGGTTCTCCTAGCTTCTACCGGTAAGAGTGTGCCTTGACTCTTGGAGAGTTTGAACATGTGTGACAACAATTGGTGTAGCCTTCTAAGTTCTTGAGTGAGTAAGTGAGTAATGGATGTTTAATGCCATTTCATGGTGCGAAACTTAAATTATAAAACAAATTGGTTGAATCGAGTGCTGCAGACCTTGAACAAGCCGGGCCCACCTCATGCACTTTCAGTAGGAGAAGAGTTCTTCATGGTACTCGTCAAGTTGAAGACCGGTTTCGACAATGTGCAACTGAGTATGTTCTTCTCAGTCTCCCACATGACCATAGGTCAAATCTTCACCACCTATGCCAACTTCCCATCTGTCGAGCTGAAGAACTTGTTCGAGATGCCAGATGCCTAATGCATGGATCAATGAACTGTAGGGATAGCAAGCTAAAGTTCAAAAAGCAACTGGAAGCTAATATACTGAAAACTGACATTAGTGTCAAACATCTGCAGAAAATGAGGTATTTCATCAACAGAGAAGACTCAATTTGTCTTTTCAAACATGTGATTGTTCCGTTGCAAAACAAAAGTCTTAAAAGTGTTTTCCCCAACATTGAAACATGCAACTTGCGAATAAAAAAGGAAAAATAAAGATTCATAGAATTTATTATTGAAATCCTATATAATATTCCTGTGTGTAAAGGGAAAATATCAATCTTAAATTTGTCTGTGTCAAACTCTTAGATCCATCTAAAAATAAGCTAGTTTTACTTAATTATGTAATCCCAAGACCAATACTTGAAAAATCCTGCATTACCAACAATTACCTGCCTCTTCATTCACAGGTGAGAACCAAAGAAGCTGGCAAAACATGTGCTACAGTTCCTGTTCCATGGATACACAAATTTTGTGAACTATGAATACTCAAGAACCACCCACATTCTTCACCTTGGATTTGCAGCCAGGCTATTGGCAAATCGGGATGAAGGAGGAGGATAAAGAGAAGACTGCTTTTAGAAGTCACATTGGACTGTATCAAACGAAGTAGAATCTAATCTCAAAATGACCACCTCCATTTCAGACCTTATCTCTATGAAGGGTCTGAAGATAGGCCGTTATAACATCAGGAGCCAAAACCGTAAGTTCAGTCAAATGTCAGACCTAGTCCAACTATTTCACATCACGTGCATTAGTGAAATCTGGCTGCTAGAAGGCTTCCCGGACCATAAACTCTATGTGCCGGGATATCAATTCTTTAGGCGTGACCAAATTATTGATAAAGCAGGAGGCTGTTTATTGTTCTATATTTATAAAAGAATGGCCCCCTATCGCTCAATTCTATCCCCCTTGAGCTGTTTAAATACTCATATAGTCTTATAGAGGCTGTAATCAACTACACTGAGCCCAAACACCGGCTTACCTCCTTCATTCATATATACTGCCCACTAAATGGGGAGTTTGGAAGGGCGTGAGTGATGGCTCATTGGAGATATAAATGTAGATCTCCTGTAACCCAAAAACAAAGTACTACATCCGAGCTGTATCTGGGGCAAACCTCCACAACCTAATTTATGACATCACCCACACACATCCCATCCAAACATGTATTGATTTAATCGCCACTGATTTTACCAAGGTGATGCACAAAGGCACACTTCCCTGTTTAATCACAGACCATCTCCCAATTTTTGCCACTAAAAAGAAGCCCAAAGAGACATCCATGCAAAAAACTGTCCTGGGCAGGTCATACAAGAACCAAAGGGACCATTTATATTATATTGTCAATACTGGACCACCTGTTACACAAATACGAATGTGGATGAAAAGTGGTCCATCCTCCTATCACATATTACTGATTATCTTGATAATCACTGCCCCATAAAAGATATGACCTTTAAGGACCGTAATAAGCCCTGGATCACCAAGGATATCTTTGAATCGATACATGAACGGAACAAGTATATGTCTGAATACTGCCAGGGCATTTAAAAACGGGCTCCGAACTGAGAGTCACAGCTGTGCCCCCATATATGAATGAATTCTTCACCAACATTCGATCCAAGCTTTTTGCCTCACTAGGCAATTTGCCGGTCACATCGTCAACTTCAGTACCCAGTAATACATCATATCCTACCACCCCTGACAATGTCGTAAGACAATTGAAGTCCATAAATCGAGCGGGCTAGATCACATAAGTGCTGCGGTCCTAAAAGATGCACTTCTTATACTAGCGCCTCAATTAACCTCACTCATAAATCATGGCCTTCATAATATTTCCTTTCCTACTGAGTGATGGCAGAAAAATCATGGAACATGCCAGAAATATGCAAGAATCAGCGATAGTTTTCAATGATGACGATGATAAAATGATGTTCCGTGCAGACCAACCCCCACCCAACACGAATGTCAAAAAGTTTGCCACTGTCGAGGAAGCAGACCTCGCGAAGATGGGGGCAAAGGCAGATAATACGCATAAACAGACAAAATGGGGGTCCTCATTTTTCGTGGTAAGTTTTAGTAATTTTCTAAACAATTTTAACATATGAACCAATGACAATGACAATGATTTTATAATTTAGGGTGGCCTCTTAAGGAGGCTTTTCAGCTTCTGAAGGTAGTGGATTTAGAGCTAGACGCATATGACATTGGCCTGGCATACAGACAGGGTCCTCCCACCTCCAAGACATGTAAGCTTATGGTTGTGATGCTTCGTTATGACAGTAGGGATAGAATCCTCTCTAAGAAAGGTTCACTAAATAAGATGCCTGACTATAAGTCATTATATATTAGAGAACACACCAACTTTGAAATCAAGAAACAGAAAGCTGATATTCAGGCCATAGCAAAGTTGTCAAAACTGGAGGTGAAGCCTAGAGGCAGAAGCCTCATATACAGTGGAAAGTATTACGCTCATAGTGATCTGAATTAGCTCCCAGAGGAGTTAAAGCTGGCCAACACAAGAGCCTTAGTAAAAGGTGCATATGTCACGTGTCACTCGGACCTCTCCCCACTGAGTAACTTTTAAAGTTGTAAAATAGAAAAAGGTGGTAAAGTCCGTGGAACAGGCCCTGTCATGGGGGAAAATTTTCTGGGAAGGAGGATAAGATGCAGGGCATTATGGATGCATATAACCCCAGAACAAAAAACATTGCAAAACATATGGACTGCCATGATTGGGGAAACCATGAGTGAGTGAGTGAGTAATGGATGTTTAAACGCCATTTCGACAACTAAGGTCATATTCATGGCGAGAAACTTAAATTAGAAAACAAATAGGTTCAATGGAAAATTCAATTCTTGATACATAGAGATGTGTACGAAATGTGTGAACCACATCAGAGACATCACATAAGTAGTTACTGTAAAAGTATATATTTTCGTACAGCTAAATTTCTGCGCATCTACCATAGGAAGGCATGTTCGCGCACCTGTAAGCCATGGGGGCTCTTTCCAGGAAACAGTTTGGTGATGAAAGTGTCAAGTAGTGCATGTTATTGATGTTCAAAACTTCTTTTCAAAACTATATTTAATGAAAGAAGTACTGAAGTATTGCACCTTATGTTGAAAGTTAAAATATACTTATTGTGCCTTGTATGGTAGACATCTGAGTTCATGGGTTTAGAATTTCTGTATTTTTTTAGAAGCCGTCAAGCCCCAGCCAGCAGTCATGCCCCCAGCCACGGACCAACCTGCTGTCCCCAAGAGGAAGGGTTTGAAAATGAGTTTTATGGGGAAGCATAGTGATTTAATGGGCAATAGGTGGCTCCAAGATTTTGATTTTGATGCAATTTGGCAGCCTCTATTTCTTATAGATGTATAAAACTATATATATATATGAACTAGAAGATCTTATCATGAATCAATTGCAACGATATATCAATAACATGAATAATGATAAATGTTGTCCAAAAAGAACTAGGACCGGGACCAGAGAAGGACACCGAGGCAAAATGTATCACTTCAGACATGACATTTCCTAGAGAACATTCCATTAATGCCTACATCTTCAAAAACACCATAGCCTCCCAATTGTACAACAAGCAATAGATCACATTGCCAGAGTAGGTACAGTGGGCCCTGTCAGATATTGCACAACCCAGCAACGGAGGAGTGTTTGGAACTCGCACTACTCACAAAGTATTTTATGCAGGTGATTAGCAAGTTAGCGGAACACACAATTGATAACGTCACAGAGACGACCATGAACATGAATGATGAAAAAGTTCCCGGGTAACAATTCTCTTGCCAAATGAAATATTCAACAACAACATCATGCCGAGTACGGGGTAGGCACGGTGCTATGTGACACAAATTGGCCGGCATCATGTTGGTCTTGCAGGGAGGTAGGCAGCCCACCGGAAGGGTGCTGTACTTGCCTCATGAGAGATGATATGTGGAAGGTTCACCAACTAAAACTTTCCATGAAACATCCTCAGTGTGGCATACTAACCCTGGACAAACCAGCATCCCATAACACAGCGTGTCTATTAAGTACACTGCTGCTTTCCTTGGCAAAGTAGTACTGAGGCGTTTAGACCAATAGAGAAATCGGACAGTACTAGTTTCTGAACTTTTATTATAGTTTTTTATAGTGTTTTTTTCAATTATGGGACAGTATATATTTCTGAATTATTAGTGTGTTTTTTTTAACTCCAGGTCTTTTTTGTAGTGTAAAGACCGATAGAGTAATTAGACAGTATATATTTCTGAGTTACTAGTTTGTTGGGAGGTGGGTTCCAAAATGAACACAGGGTCAAAACCGGGCTATACATGCCCCCACTGTAGCGTATTTATAGCAGCCAATCCAAAAAGGCATTGTGAGAATTGCAAGTCGAATCCCCTCAGGGAAACCGCTGATGATAAGGGTTCAGAGAAAGATAGGATTTGGCAAATTGAAAGAAGGGCAGAGTACACTGCCAACTACATTTTGGACGGGAAACATGTCAAGGACATCGGGGACGGCATTCAGGGCCTGACCAGACAGATGCTGGAGACAGTGCTGACTAGGGTAGGTTCCCACTTCCATAAGCCAGAGGGTTGGGAAAAGAAGTGGGATGCCGTTCTGGGTCTATATGAATATGAGGATGGTGAGGAGCAGCAGGAAGAGTCAGTGGCAGGGGAGTCGGAAAGTGAGGAGGGAGTCAGCATGGCCGGGGACGAAGTTAGCGTGGCCGGTAGCGACAGGGATTTTGTAATGCCGAAGCAGGTTACGGTCACTCGGAGAGAAGAAAAGGTGGGGGGTAGTCGGCAGCCGGATTCGGGTGGGGAGAGTGACAATGACACACAGGACGTACAGGCTGAGCCAGTCGTTCCACGTGAAAAGGGGAAACCGAGATCATGCCGGTCAGCCAGTCCGGGGGAAGTATCCGCCGGTGGAGAGTTAGAGGACGATGGGGAAGGGGAACCCGAGTATGATAGTGACAAGGATGTTGAGTATATCCCAAAGAAGGGTGAGAAGCAGGCTGATAGTGATTCGGATGAAGGAGAGGAATTACTGGAGGAAGTAGAGAAGGTCAGTGGTAAGGGGCCAAAGAACAGCAAATCGGGGAAGGCTCCAATGAAGAAGAAAAAGGATGATAGGATGGTTAGAACAGACCCGAGGCAGCCCCCGTCCCATAGCGGCACCAGGTTAATTCAGGTGTATAGCGAGAATGCATTGAAACAAATCTTGAAGGACGAGGGGATGTATGAGAGGTTCACTGAGGAGGACCCCATCATTGGTGATTTCATGATGTATAACAATGACAAGGGGGTCAAAGCAGGGAAAAAGTGTAGTGCGAGTGACCATGAAAGAGGAGATAGAGAAGACAAAATAGATAGATAGCACAGGAAGCTCTGGTCGGGTCCAGAAGCTGTCAAATGCAAGAACCCTTAATTATAGACATCTCCAATCAAACTGGCCAAGAACATCAACCTCAAAAATAAAATAAAAGAAACTGGGAACTGGAGACCATCTTGAAAGGGAGGGAAGAGTTAGTGAGTAATGGATGTTTAATGCCATTTCGACAACTAAGGTCATATTCAAACTTTGCAAATAGACTGAAGAAACAGTGTGCCAAAGTAGGACTGGTTGGCAACTACACAACACACAGTATTAGACGGGGATCAGCGACCTTCTTGTCGACCTTCCTCCCCATGCACTTGGTGAAGACCTTCAGGGACGTGGTATCATTTCAGATTTCAAGTTTTGTGCACACGTCTGCTCTGCCTGGGATGTTGGTGCCCCCTCCTCAGGGGCGTTGTTGCTCCTCTGTCCAGGGACTACCCGCCTTGGGATGTCAGGGCCCAACTCCTCAGGACTGTCGCTGCACCCCTGCCCAGGGGTATCCCTTCTGCTCCGTCCGTCTGTACCTGCACACATGTCTGTGTCCGTGCATATGGGCACCAGACAAACAAAAGAGAGAAAGAAAAGTGGAGGTAAAGACCCTTTTAAGATGGGCTAGGGAAGCACAGATTGCGTGTCTGTATTGATAATCTGAACCCATACTGTCCATATAATGCGTTTGATACCCCATCTCCTTTCAACATGATATTGGCACAGCGTGCTGAATAGATTTAAAACTGATTTACATGATATAAGGATGTACTAACTTTAATTAGCTCTTTTTTCAGAATGTAATTCCATATTTAATATTGATATTCAAGGGTAATTCCATATTCAAAATTCAACATAGAGACCTTCAAGTGGAGAGTTCTGGAGAACATGCTGGAAGATGAAGTTGACAAATGTTATGCATCTTTCCTTTCAGATATACGTGGACCTGCAGTGAGTATGTATACTCATCCAACTATATAACTATGCCAGCATTATGTCGATCAAGAAAGGACATTGAGATACAGGTTATAAACGTCACACAACCCAAACACCATCAATTGTCTATATTATGCATGTGTAGGGGTTTACTACTATAACCATTTCCATCCAGGTGACCGAGGAGGGTTAGTTCGGGTTGTTTCCGCCTGGCGTTAGTGTGTGCGGTATCCTGGAGGGGCCGACTGTCCTCTCTCGGGTACTGCGCACCATGTTTCAGGCGGGAGCCAGCTCACCACGTGACCATGTAGGTTTCACGACCAAAGGGGGTATATAAGCCTCCCCTCCTCATATAGTCGCCAGTCAGTGCAGGCCTGCTGACTCCCAGCGCTACCCTACCCAATTTTTTAAGGCCTGATTTTTTTCAGCAATACGTGTCTTTAAATCAGGCGTCAACCAAGGCTCATCCTTATTTTTTATATTAAATGTTTTTACAGGACAATCAATATCCAACACATTTTTAAGGTTGGTAAGGTACAAATCCCAACAAACTTCAATGTCATTTGAATCATTAAAAACTGCCCATTCCAGATCTGAAAATCTGTCACTGAATATAACAGTCATAATTTTTATACGAGCGACCAATAAATTTTCTACTATTATAAGAGATTTTGTCTCTTTTTTTACGTATATAAATGGGTCCTTTCCTAGATGACACTTTCATTCTGGGGAAGACTTACGAGGAGTGTCTCACAGCCACCACTACAGTAATGGATGTTTAACGCCGTTTCGACAACTAAGGTCATATTCATGGCAAGAAACTTAAATTAGAAAACAAATTGGTTCAATGGAAAAATCAATTCTTGATACATACAGTTGAGGTAGAACAAATGCTATTGCTGGGAAAATGAGATGGGAAGATAAAATCATGTCAGTGCTTTATAAAACAATGAGTGTGCAGAGTAAACCAAAACTACCCATTAAAGCCATGATTGACTTTAAATGCACCTTCAGACCACCTACCATTTACATTAATCAATTCTGAAAGGCTCCAAACGCTACTTTGGTTTTAGCAGTGAAGTAAAATCTAAAAAGAATGACACCATCAGTTGGCGCTCAGACATAACACAATGTGAGCAATACGTCAAGACAGGGAAATACGTCGACAGAGCAATGACTATCTAATGAGGATGGCTGACAAAGAGGGCCGGTCTGCTTTCATTGCAGGGAAGCACACAGTCGTTTCTAGATGGGTATGATCGGCTCAATCTCTTTACGAGAAATGATGGGGGTCATCAGATCCTCCTGGTCCCACTATACAGGGTAGATCTCGGAAAAAAGTGGAGCGGATTTGGGCTGCATTGCGACCAAATGCTGCTAAATGAGCTCATAACGAGCATTAACTGTGAAATACTAAGGATTATGTTCTGAAGACGGGTAATATTGATAAAGATTTTCTAAATATTGTGATAATACTACGGGTACAAATGCAGAAATACCATTTACAAAAAATTTACACAATGTACAAAGGTAAAATATGATAGAAATTGGTAGCTCATGCGGGCTTAGGCGCGCAGGGGCAGTCATTGGTAACAGCAGGTGGCGACACACAACCCCCACATACCACAACTCCACCTGTCTTCACCCACCTCAATCACTTTTACTTCACTCCACAAACCGGCCTTCCCGCCTCCTACGTCATACCCCCTACCCTCGTAAATTCCCCTCCCTGCTCCGTCACCGCAAACATCTCTTCCAATTTCATCCATTGCAATCTACACCTTTGGCCACTATCTACATGGTTTTTATTATCAACTATACTTGATTTTAATATAGCCAGTAGGTACAGCATATTATTAGTTATTAATGTTGAGACTGACGAGGTTCAACCACACCACCGGATCTGGTAATATACACTCTCTATCTGAGTCAGCTGTATTCAGGGTGATGTGAACATTATGAGAAGTGACATTGAAGGGGTTAAAGTAGCTATGGAGGGTGTGAATACACAGCTGGCCATTCTGGTCAGTGCAGCTTAGGCTACCGGGTACGTCGGCTCCACCACAGGTAGAAGCCAGGGTACACTCACACACACCGCAATACAGTACGCTCTACCCCCTCCAGGTACACACAACCATCTGACGCACAAGTGCAGCCCAACCACCAGCAGCCTGCACAGCTGCCACCCCCACCTGAACTCAGGCAGGCTGCCATAGCATCAGGCTATGTCAGCGCCCACCTTGCACCAAACTGAAGCATCAAAGAAGGAGAAGAGAAGAAGCGAGACATATTACAGCTGTGGTCAGAAATGGCCGACGTGGTTGCAGCTGTCAACGATCTAGGTCCCAAGTGAACATCAAGAATGCTGACCAGTAAAACACTTCGGTATAACAGGGTAAATTCATTGAGGTTGGTTTGTTTGGAAGTGGCCATGGCAACACCGTCAACACAACAAAAGTGCACTCGTAGCGACACGAGTTTGCCGATTTCACCATCGAGCAAATCGCCGGTAAACAAAAGAAATAATGTTGATACACATGAGGCCAATGGTCCCGAAATTGATCCACACAAAGAAATCTTTGAGAGAGGAGTACAATCTCACTTACCGTGCGAAATAAACAAAGGGGTTTCCTCGGAAATCCTCATGCAGCGTCTAATGACGTCAGGGGGCTCCCCCAGGAATCTCAGCTGTGAGGGAGCGGGGCTCGTAAGGGGAAATGAAAGAGGCACACTTCCCAATAGTCAACAAAATACAGAAGCTACCGGTGAACAATAAATCTTGCTGCTTTCAAGACTTCACCACCCATTTGAAGGAAAAAGAGGAAACAGGTGGAAAAGAACTAACAGAGTATGTGCACACTAACACTGAGTGGCAGCTGTTAGTGGACAAACACACACAAGTCCTAGACATGAAAACGAGGTACCAACAGCTCTTCGACTTTCTCTCAAATGCACCGGCACATCTGAACGACTTCCTTGAAGGAAATTATCTCCCCTTTGGGGACAACACCGATGTCAAGAAGGATGTAGTGTATGATGCTCTTCTAGAACCATCGGATGTTGACACCCATGCACTAGCCTTCCTACATGTGGTGTTCCCTGCCATGCAACCTTGAGAACGGAGAGTTCTCTGTATCAGACTCCGATGCATTCCGTGCACGTACAAAGAGTGTACCAAAGACAAACAAATTTGCCGAATCTGTCTTCGCGTACGCTGACCATCTCCTGACTTCTAAGCCCAATATCACAACACTAGCAACCGAAGCGTATGTCATGTTTACCATTAACAAGACCATGGCATGGATTAATGGTTAGCATCCAGACGAGCAAGCCAGAATCTTGTGTGCTGCAAGAAAAGGAAGGAAACAACCTCAGGAAAACTTCAAATTACAAAGAAAACTTCAAATTACAAAGAAGCGATCACAAAGGCGCGGCAAGCGGCGATGCAGTAATTGGCGTGATGACAAGCTATGACTTGGTAATACGGAGACCAAGTTTTGAGCCCCACTCTTACCTGAACCACTAGGGGGCATATTTCCTGAACATTATAGTAAGAATACAAAGTACACAAACAGAAGATGGAAAAAAACTCTTCTATCACCGAAGTCATTAGTGTGTAAGGAAAACAAACAGCCACTGGACAGTGTTAGTGATACAAGAAGACTAGTGAAGCAAAAGAAGTCTATGCAGAAATACTACAAGGATACTGCAAAGTGCCGCATCAGATCACATAGCAACCTGTCGCAACTGGTGAAAACCCTTAAACAAGAAATTGCGGTACTGATAGACGAAAATGATCAGCTCCAAGAAGATATGAAGGAAGGGAGAATGATAGAAACACCGATAGGAACTGATGGTAGAAAATACACTGACAACATGCGGCTTGCTGCATGGTGCTGTGTAGACCATAAAGTCCCAGTTGATGAAGCCGGAATTCTGATCGCTAGGATAGTCAAGATAATGACTCACTGCAAGTTAACATGTCATCCCACTAGAAAGACTGTAGCACTGATGGTGAGGGAGATGGGTGTTGCAGTCTCGTGGGATGCAACAGGACTGAAAGGTGCCCACATCAACGAAACGCATATCAGTGTAGACAAGGATAACAGCCTTGTTCTAACTGTAGAGGTCTGGGGAAGGACTATACTGAGCACATCACTCAGGCTGTGCATGATGTCAGCACTGCGTATGCCAGCTTCAGTGGTCATGATCCCACAATCACTCACAAGAAGGCATTTAGCAACACCAGCAACAGATGACAGATTGAGTCGCCGCCAACCACGTCACTGTAAAGCAACAGGCCGATAACAATGTAAATACTGAGAAATTGAAAGGCCTGAACCCAAAACTATGATGTGGAGGAAAATGGCTCTATTGCCCTTTCAGAAAAAAACAGGCAATAAGCTTCTACAATCTAATTGGAAAGAAGAGCCATTACAATAAACAACTGCATGCTTTGTGAATTTTTGTAAAGCTTTTGATACAAAAATTCATAGGCTGAATATACATGGCACCCTGAAGAAATAGATTAGAAATAGACACCACTGTAACACAGCTATAAAGTCCAGGATTGCATTACAAGACAACAACGTGGACGCATTTACTCCAAACCTTATGGCTCCAGGCCAGCCCCCTTGACACTCTGGATGCATCTGTCGTCCCTACCCGTACCCAGAAGCAAAGGGCAAGGAAGCAAAGGAATACGGCCAGACAGGCTGCAGCAGAGCTAGAACAGCCACACCATGATGTCCCCCCCATGGACATAGACCTGGACGTGCAGGAACAGCCACACCATGAGGGGAGGAAACAAACCAGAAGCCTCAGACAGCCCCTGCACTTTAACGGTAAAATAACACCATCCATGATCTGGGTTTGGAAATATACCCCATTTCCACTGACATTTGTATGTAAAATAACCCCTATTAGCCCCATTTCCACTGACGTTTGTATGTAAAATAACCCCTATTAGCCCCATTTCCACTGACGTTTGTATGTAAAATAACCCCTATTAGCCGCATTTTGGCCCAACATAAATAACCCCTTTGACAAATAAGCTGACCTATCCATACCAGGAAAACTCTTGTATATAGTTTCGATGATATGGATGGATGGTGTTGTATTTCTGTACAACTGCAGGCACCGGGCTGCTACTACCCGGCCTTTGTACGGTATATAGAAAATCCATTGCCTTGGTAAAATTGATCACTAGCATAGACATAGTGGGGCCATTACTCTAGATCTCACATACTTCCCTGCACCAGAACTATATGTACTCATCTCATCATGAAGTTATTAACTGATTTGTCTAATAGGTTGTAGCCTAAAAAGCAATTCTCCAGGGTTTGTCACCCAGCAGGACCGTTCCTCCCTGTCAGAGAGGGAACCTGGCCGTTCCCGATACAGTAAGTTGTATTATTATGTCTCTTCTCTGTTTTCCCCTAATGAAATGAAGTTATACTTCATATTTTGCATCACCTTCATTATATATCCCCTGTATTATAGGGAGATAATATTACCGTACAAAGCCGCTTCTCTGTGCCATTTTTTCCATAATGTATTTTTGCTCCTTACGTCCGTTTTTACTTATAAATGATGTTTGGAAAAGTAATATTTTATTTCGGGTTGCAAGCATTTTTATCATTTATAAATTGAAATACACCTTTTTAGTTTATTTTCTGTTTCTGGTTAAGGTTATTTCTTTTCCCCACAAGCAGCGAGTTGTCTTGATGGGGATTTAGGATAAAAATTACTGAGTTTGCCGGTGGAACAACGGGATTATGATATATTTGCCTATTATTGTATTTTCCCACTGTAAAGTCCACTTCTTACCGTATCTGGGGTCCAGTTATAAGCGGAATTAAAGGGTAGAACATTTCACATTACTGGCTATATCCACATACCTTTCATAGGGTAAAGTATTTAAATCTTTTATGTAATAATAATTACGTTATGGAAAATGTTAGGAGTTGTCAGGTCCGATCCAATTTAGCTGACAATATATGATAAAAGTAATTGAAATTTCCACAGGTGGTAAGAAAAGCCATATATTGCGTATATATGAAGATGACTCGGATTCTGGGGAAGATAACTTATTCAACTACATTACTCCAGCCTCCCAACAAAGTAAGTTACCAAGCCATAATACTTAAACACCAACTACGCGGATTCTTAAATTGCATTTTCGCTGTGTAAAACGGGTATTTCGGTATATAAAATTATTTTTCCTGCATTTGGGGGGGGGGGGGCAAAGGTACCACATCATTGTTGGGGGCTGTGGCCAAAAAACATATCAAATATAGGGGGCCCCCAAATGTTGCAGCCACCAAAGTAGGAGTTTTCTGGGGCACCCCCCCCCCGCCCATGGTCATACTGACCCCTCCCACAGCCCTGTCTTTCAACTGCTTTTTCAATATTAACTGTAACATGAGATTAAAACTATAATTGAAACTGTAATCTTAATTTCAATTGAACTTTCATTTGAAAAAGTAAAAGAACATAAAAATGACTTGCCATACCCACAAAAATTATGTGGGACCTTTGCCCCTACCCCCCGCCCCCAACTTTCATATGCTTCCCCCGCACATGGTCATCCAGACCCACAGACAGCCCTGTCTTTCAACTGGTTTTTCAATCTCAACTTAAACATGACATTCAAACTCTAATTGAAACTGCAATTTGAATTCGAATTGAACTTCCTTTTCAAGAAGTAAATGAAAATAAAAATGATTTCCCATACACCTTCCCAAACCCCGGGACGCACTGTGTGCTACCCCCGGAGGGACTACTCACTGTATGACATTACCCGCCGACTGCCAAACTACCGCCCGCCTGAAAACAGCAGCCACCAAACCACCGCTCTCATAACTACCAAGGACCGCCCCCTGATTCCTTACATATAGGCCACAGCCTCTGTTATTTCAGGGACCGCTGTAATACTATCGGTCTTTCCTGATGCAAATAATACAGTAAACATGATGTATTAATTGTTCTCCATACATGTTATCATTTACAGCACACTCAGACCCTCTTACTGCCCCCTCCTGTATAGCAACTGCCCCTTATTTTTGAGTGTGGCCCGCCGCCTTATTTTGAGTCTCACCCCTACCACTTTTTTGGGACGTTTGGAGGTGGGTAGTCATTTCAGATCTCCTCGTTCACCCAATAATCAATCTGAGTTGAGGCATTACATTTATTCTCAAAATAAAAGCCAAAGGGCAGAACAAGAATCCCACCGCACCAAAACCATTCGGCTCATCAAAGGAAATGAACTAGCCATAAGTGGTATTTTGTGGTATTCTGTTATATTCTGTGATAAGTGCAATTGAAAAACAACAGCTTTGGATAGATGCTTAAAGGAATGGAAGGCAACTTCCCACAGCACAAATTGCAGGAGAAGAATGAAAACACCATACCTGAAGACCTTATTCAAGGAACCCAAATTGTCTGCGCCCAGTCAAGAGCCAGCTCATCTATGCTGCATATGCTGCGGTGTCTGACAGGAGTGAGTCGCTGTGCGCCGACAGGAGTGAGTACCTGCATAGATAACATCCTGACTGATTGCGGAATTGTTAGTAAAAGTGGAGTACTAAACTGTCTAGTCTCAGATCATTATGCCATCTTTGCATGTAGGAAAAAGGGAAAGGAGGTTAGATGCCCTGTCAGCTTCACAGGAAGGTTTTATAGACGCTATGATAAAGATGACATGCTGGAGTTCTTGACTGACATTGACTGGTCGCCTTTCAATGATACTCTGGACCCAAATGTACAATGGTTGTTTATTTGGAGCTCATAAACGACCGTCATGACATGATCCTGGAAATGCGCACCACTAAAAGTAGAGGTTTAGTTAAACAGGTACATAAAATAAAAAATAGAATACATCGCCGGCTAGAGAATGCACAGCGAACTTACGTTATCCAGGTGCTAGAAGCTGCCGAGGGCGACCCCAAAAAATTCTGGCGAGAGATAAACGCCCTTGTCAATCCTGTTACAAAAAATGTAACTATCCAATTAGTAAACGAATTAACTGGGGAGGTTATCCCTGTGGATAAAACAGCAGACCATATAAATGAATTTCTCAAATATTGGTAATGACCTTTTCAGCAAATTGCCTAACGCTGGTCTTCTGTTCCCTGAGCCTGTTCTGGCTGAAAATGACGATGAGCCTGAGTTGGACATTAATGACCTAATAAGCGAGGACATAGTAAGGGATTTAGTTAAGAAAATTAGCATAGACAAGTCTAGTGGCCTCACCGGCATAAACTCCAAGGTGCTGAAAGATGCACTACTACTGATTCCAGAGCTAACAAAGATTTTCAAAAACTCAATTAATGAAGGTATTTTCCCTAGTTTGTGGTCATGCGGTACCCTAGTACCAATACCCAAAAAGGGAAATCTTAGCAATATTAAAAATTGGAGACCTATGTCCCTTACCAGGAAAGTTATTAGGTGTGGTAATACACAGAGCTCTGTCTACCCATCTGGAAAAACGAGGCGATTCTTTGTAAAACGCATTTGGTTTTCGCAAAGACAAATGTACAGTTTTCAATGTACTTAAAGATCTTTATGCAGCAAGGGATGACAGCAAGGTAACAGCCGCATGCTTCATCGACTTCTGTAAAGCCTTTGATAGTGTCCACCATCCAACCCTAATAAAGAAAATTATGGCCCTAAATGTAAACCGGAAACTGAAAATATGGTTAATGGAATAGCTTGCCCACAGGTCACACTGCACTATAGCCAACAACACCAGGTCTGAGCAGTCCCCTGTGTCCTTTGGGGTACCACCAGGTTCAATTTTAGGCCCTTTGTTGTTCATCCTCTTTATAAATGACCTCCCATCATGCATTGAAAACTGCAAAATTACTATGTACGCTGACAATGTTATAATTTACACCTCCAGCGAGGACTCAGCGCTAGCCACACAACTCCTTCAGGATGACCTACACAGGGTGGGCAATTGGTGTAATGCAAATTTCCTGTCCATTAATACCCAGAAAGGTATGGGTATGTTTTTTGGCTCTGAGGGCAAAATCGTGGCTGCTGGAGATCCCCTGATAAGGATAAATGGCACCATCCTCCCTACATGCAGTGTATACCCTTAACTAGGTGTCGACCTGGACAGCAGGCTGAGCCTGATACCTCACATGAATAGGATCAAAAAGGGTTTTGGCAATAAGTTGTATAAGCTACGTAATTTAAGCAAAAAATTGCCTACAAAGGCTAGACTGAAAGTCTACAAAGTCATGATGTTGCCGAGTCTAGAATACTGCTCGTTTTACACTGGGAGTGCCCACTCGGGAGAACTGCTAAAACTGCAAAGGCTTCAAAACCAAGCCCTATGGGTATGCCTTGGGAGGGGTATACGCAGCATAAGCATAATTAACCTGCATAAGGAGTGTCATATTGAGTTACTCGCCAGGCGCGGTAAATTAGTATTGTTAATGATGATGTGGAAGAGGGCTCATGGTGGCGAGATTCTAGAGCAAATTAATGTGCGCACCAGGGGAGATTTAAAATCAAGTTTTGAAAAAAGGAGGACCAAAACTAGCTTCTACCAAAAATCGCCAGATTGGCTAGAGTTGGGGGTGGATATTGATGTTATCAAAGAGCGGGGAGAATGGAAGTCTGACCAAGTGTATATATATCTTCGCCGTCCCATTAGTGACAGGGTGGCATTGGATCAAAGGATTGCACTCTTGCTGTCCCAGGTAATCTGTGACTAATTATTGCATAATGTCTCACCTACATCTTATTTGTATGTTTTCTTATTGTATGCTTTGCTTGGCTGTTACATTACGTTTTGGGCAGGTGAACCTTGTGCCCTAGAACTTATGGTAGAGTGCAGTGTGCATAAACTACTTGAGAAGAGAAACCGCCAGTGTGACATCCAGTACACAGTGACAAAGTGGCAGAGTATCTGCACCTGGTGAACACCACCCCGACGCAAGAAGGCTGAGACGGATGTAGCAGCCCTATGTAACACTGTGGCTGAGAGGACAGGGTTTATGTCAGAGGTGATGACAGAAGTCAAACTGTATGTACAGACGCAGGTGCAAGACATGCAACTAGTCAAAGACTTTATGCAAGACATTTGGATCAAACATTAAACTTACCTAATGTATGGCCATAGGGGCTTTTATCTTAATAGTCATGCAAAGAATGATTGAAATATCTGAAATTTTAAAGTAAAAGGCACTAGTGAAAGCAGTTATTGGAAAGCCAAAGAGCTTAGAACCTTTCTATTTTATACAGGACCAGTAACACTCAGTCAGTTCTTTGAGGATCAGCATACCATTTTTGAACATTTTATGTATCTTCATGCAGCCATCCGTGCACTTTGTATCCTTGAAAAAGAGATCAGGGATTCCCCTCATTCCTCACGCAAGCATATATATGTATGGCAGAAGTACTTTGTTGATCGTTCAATATAACTTTATGGCACAGCATTCCCCTGCAGCAATGTCCATTCCATGTGCCATATTGCAGATGATGTCTCACTTCTGGGAAAATCATTTAGATTTGAGAATCACTTGCAGGTCATTAAAAACTATGTTAAACCATCAACAAGAAATGCTAGTGTCAGTGTTGCTCGCAACCTGCACACATTGGACAAGGTAGTACGCCATGACAACAATAAGTACATTTGAACGGTAGGCATCCATAAGAGCAATGGCAGTTCTTTTTATACTGTAGAAACTATTTAGCGTTCATTACTAGTGAAAACCATGATTGCACCTTCAACTGTGACCTATATATACAAAGAGACCTGAGACCACTCTACCAAAAACAATGCTGCTCATCTCCACCAGGCAGGTTTATGGAGACTTTAGATGTACATGGTGAGGTTTAGGCTGACCATGGATTTACATATTATTCCCATTCTCAGGCAAGTGAAAAAAAACAATAAGATCCTTAAAGCTGGAAAACATGACTTGAAAAACACACGTTAAGAATGCACAGAGTGTACCAAACTGATTAAGAAAATAACTACAATCCAATCGGAATTAATAGAGACCAGAAACAGTGTAGAGAGCAAAACTGAAGAACACAAAAACCCTACGTCATACTAGACGAGGAAAATGCAAAAATTGATGAGGAAAACTAAACCCAAAGGAAGAGATAGAAAAGAAAGGTGAAAAGAAGAGGCAAAACTGGCAACGGAAAGAGGTGAGGCACGTTGCAAATGGTATCACCTCCAGTGAAGCATTTTTATCATGAGTCCCACAGGGCTCCATCCGTGGACCTTGCTTTTGCCTGATCTATGTTAAGGATGGGGTTTTTCACAATACTTATTTAAGCTTGTATGCTGATGATACATGAATATGAATATTTGGGTATAACTCTAGGGACAATCAAAATGTCGATGACCTCATTGACTTATATGAGTGTAATCCAGTGTATGATATAGGGTGTTTACCCGCTAGATGAAATATATATCGTACAGAATTCTGTAATTCCTCAATGGAAAGATAATTATGTCTGGAATAAGAGCTTCAGTGATACCTACAAACACCTTCCTGGGGATCAAATTCTAGCAGACCATGGCTTCACATTCACAAAATGCAAGAGGGGGAATTGATCAGATGACCTAATGGAGAAAAAAAAAGCAGATACATAGTCCTTGGTGATTCAAATCTGGAAAGAACACCTGAGGTGTTCGTAGGTAAAGGGAATGAGTATACTGGCAATTGATGATGTGGTAGCTATAGTGAGACAGAGAGATTCGTACCCGATATCTGTATTATGGTTGGGTTTGCAGGCCATCAGAGCCAATTGCTTACTCTGGGGGGAGGGACAGGTTTAGGTTTTATATTTATTTCTTTGATAGTGGTCTCTATGAAAAAGTCTACATGTAACAAGCTTATTTAGCTATTGTACAGTCAAACTGCCTTCTTTACATATGATTATGGGTGAGTGGCCTGATTTTGGCAGAGGTTTCTCTATCGTGCATTTAGACGCTAGAAGTATAAGAAATAAAAAAGCTGCTATAAAAACTGAATAAGGTAACAGCCAAATTGATGTCTTATCATTTTCTGAAACATTTTTAAATGAGATGGATAATGATTTTGACTACTTGCTGCCACATTATAGCCTGTATAGACATGATAGAGTTAGCGTTCACAGAGGAGGATGTTTTATAGCACATATTACAGATTCTTTAACCTGCTCATCTGAAATGTTTAAGTATTTAAATCGAGGCACAATTGATATAGAGGTTCAATGGCTGTTCGTACAAAAAGGAAAATTTAAGAAGACTATTATTTGTAATGTCTTTAGACCACCTAATGGCTCCTTACTTAATTTTTGTAATACGATGAAAGCGCTATTACTTCAAATACCAGGTATTAACTCGTATGACTTGGTGGCCATTGGTGACTTTAATGTAGATGCTCTAACTGATGACAATGAAAGATCATTAATGTACGAAACTTTGTCTGATTTTCATATGGAGCAGCTCATAAATTGTGTGACGACAACTGCTGGTTACAATACGGGCATCTGCATTTGAGATGCCCCAGCATGAGCAATGGTTCAAAACATGAAGCAGTATAATGGTAAATATGGTTGCGGATAAGTATGTAAAAAAAGGATCCAGGGTATATCCAAGTGAGGAAGAGCCACCAGAAAGACGTACAATGATAGACACATGTATGTTGTCAGATCAGGCTGAGGAAGAAGGGGAAGTCATTCTTGGAGTTAAGTGAATGTCAGCACTGGCAGAGATCCTCCATTTTTGACGTAATCAGGGGTGTAGTGCCCGATTACATGGATGGTGTGTGCCTTGGAGCCGTGAGACAGTTTCTGAACTTGTGGACAAACTCCAACTACCATGGTAATCGGTTCTATATCCCTCCCAAAAAACATTCCATCTTAAATCAGAGGATATTGAACATAAGACCACTTATTGAATTCACAAGAACGCAAAGGAATCTACCTGAAAAGAGATTGTTCCTGATTCTCTATTCTGAGGTAGTTTTACAAGATCTGCTTCCACCACCCTTTTTACGACACTGGGCTATTTTGGCATCATCAATAAATGCTCTACTTCAACCAACAGTGAGTGAAGGTGACCTGGAGCGAGTGGAACGTTGCTTGAACATATTTGTTGCTGAAATTCCAACTTTGTATGGTGAAGAACATGTCACATACTGCTGAATATTCCTGAGTTTGTACGATACTGGGGGTTGCCATGGGCATCTTCTACTTTCATCTACGAGAATGCAAATAGCAAACTGCTAGAGATGTACAAAGGCGAAGAGTGGTGCCCCAACAAATGTTCAAGGCATTCTTCAGAAGAAAATCCCTTCTCCAGGTCGCAGATAGACTTCTTCATGATGCCAATGATGAAGTCTTGCAGTTATTCACAAAACTGACTGATGTGAAAGCACAAAGTCAAACACAGATCCTCACATACATTGATGACTATGCAGCAGTATCATGTACAGAGTATGAAGGTGAGATGGCCCTCTCGAAATTTGAAAGTTTTTGCGACGAGCTAGGCCTACACCTTGCCCCCAAGAAACCTATCCGCCCAACAAGGTGTCTGGTGTTGCTAGGCTTCTAGATCAGCCCTAAAAACATGACTGTGAAGATACCAGAAATCAAACTACAAGAAGTGATGCGAGAAGTTGATTCCTTGGACTGTGGGTTTCAAAGAAAGCCATACAAATGGGTTTCAAAGAAAGCAATACAACAAATTACAGGAAAGCTCATCTTCATAGCAGCCTGCCTGCCTCCCACCAGAAGATTTATGGCCAGATTACTGGGGCTCCTCAGGCATGCCAACATCACGAGCCCAGTCTTTATATCTGAAGAAGCAAGAAGAGACATGAACTGGTTCAGATGCTACGCCCAGATTAGCAACAGGATCCACCTGATCCGGGACAGGAGGCCTCGGTGGAGGATAGAGGTGGACAGCTGCCTGGTGGGGACGGGGGGAGCGAGGGGGAGCTTCAGCCCGCAAAATACTACAGCATAGCCTACCCGGAGTGTTTCCACCAGCCCCGGAACATCAACCTCCTATAGGCTATGAATGCCGTAGTGGCTGTGAAGCACCTTGACCCTGAATGCTACCAGATAGACATCATATATGATAACACTAGCGCCGTAGGGTACAAACTAGAGCAGGATATGATTGTTGAGGAGGAAGTTGCAGCTGCTGCTAAAGCAGTAGGAACATGAACAAAACTCAATTTATTCATACCCAACTAGGCTAGTGCTCTCTAATGCTATAATGTATTAGTAAATAGGAAGGGAATTTTCTAATAATTAATTGTGAAACATAGATCCGTTTTCATATCTGCGGAGTCATCCCAACGGGTTTGGTTGCAAATAAATTCCCATACCTCTCCTCTAGTGCTGGTTTATCCCACAGGAGAACGACTCTTCATAGCGAAAAGACCGGAATGGACTACAAGCAGTGTGCTTACTATGATCAGCTTCATGAGCTCCTTCACAAAGACCCTTCAATAAATCCCGTCTTCCTTCATGGTAGAAAGTAACAGTAAGTTTCACCAGTTAACCTCTATACGCCTTCATTGTCAATGTAGAAATCCTATAATGCAATCAGCAATACTGTATAACCTTGCTTATAAGGTGACCTCAGCTGTAAGCAGAAAAATAGACTTATATCAGTAACCTATATCAACATTCTGATTAGAGAACGATGTTAACGAAAAAACAGTATAATTTTCTTTTACTGCCGTAAAACCCTGCCTAAAAGCCGAATTTTATTTGTTGTTTTATTTCCATCACGGGACATATGTTTTTATCTAACCAGTCATATCTCGCACCTCCTAGACCAGAGATAACGAGGTCAAAAGGCTAAAAATATTAATTTTTATAAAATTAAGTTTTTTAGCCATTTTAATTGATTAATATCTCCACTGCAATACTGTGGAAGGAAAATTTGAAAAAAATGGTCAAAATCTCCCAAATTCATCAATTTTTATTACGATAGTGGCTTATCGCTGTTATAATTTTGTTCAATATTTATCGGAAAATTCTTTAATAAACCCCACAATCGATTTTTTTGCCATGAATTTATAAATACTATTTATTCAATCATATTCAAATAGCCACACCTGTACGGTGGATGGACTAGGCACAATGTTAATGTCCCAACACTACATTCCTTCTGACACAGGTAGGTTTGATTTTGCCACTCTTGGCGGATTGTCAGTCTCGGAATTTCTACAGTACCAGTAGACCGTGTTGCTAAACGCTAAATCATAGATTAATGGTGAGACTCTAGTCAGCCTCTATGATTAATAAACAATAGTCAGGAAAAATATCCTCGCAAATAGCCACACCTGTTTACTCTGATTTGGTACCAAGCTTATTGGGTTTATACCTTCTACATGGCAACAAATGCACAGTGGATGTGTCATGGTGTCTTTCAGTCAATGTGGAGAAAAAGCCCCTCGTTTAGGCTTGTATATCTGAGAATCAGTTTTGACCGATTTTAAATTTGAAAAAATCACAAAAAATCAGGAATTAATAGTATCCTGATGAAATTAAAAGTGAAATCAAGCTTGTGATCTGATCTCCATGAATCTAGGATAATCCTGAAATCCATTTTTGCGAGATATGACTGGTTAGGTGAAAACACATCACATATCTCAAGTTGGCCACAAAATTGATAGTGGTAGTCTGCCTTGCAGTAGTAGGACAGATATGTATCTGCTGCTTGCCTGATACAGCAGTGACCGCCTCTATGGATGATCTTAGTTCATTCATGTCTGTGTTTGAGTCCTACTTGGTGTAAGGTTTTAAGAAGAAAACACATTACCTGTTGTCAAACCCATTTTTTCTTTTGACACTGGTGTCTTTTGAGAAACAAACATACAATATAATGGTGTTTGAGAAATATCCTTGGCAGCCAGTAAGCCACAGACAACTTTTGACACTTGCAGATTTGATTAGCAATATGTATATTAACATGATTGATCAATGAATGGGTACAAGAGACAAAACTGAATGGTTAAGTGAAGGGAGATATAACCTGAGGTATTCTGCATGTGGCCTCTAAATGAGGCAATGTAGGGACACCGAGCAAGCCCTAATGTCTTCAAGACACTTTATTGATAGATATTATAAACTGTCCTTGTTTGGCACCGGCCAGGCCCTGACCCTGCAAACAAAAGACGTTCAAGTTAAAGCTAAACAAGATAAGATAGACTAAACAATACACACTGTAATTCATGGTTCTTTCAAACTTCTAGCCAAAGACAGAATTGAATATATTATGGTGTCCCGTTTCCTGGACGTTCGGAAGGATTTCGACAGCATCTCCACATCTTTGAACGTACCAAAGCACTGAGTCAGGAATTCAAAAAGCATTGTGGTGTAGCTTCAGACAATTTTTTCAAAGATAAACTTGATGAACTATCCCATAATCCCTTGAAATTCTGGGAGAATTAAATCCCATTCTCGGTTTCAAAAGCAATAATACAAAGGTGACTCTGGACCATTACATCAGCGGTGATGAGATTAATGGCGAAGATGTGCCTGGTTATATAAATCGATTTTTCACCTAAATCATTATCAATTTGTTTGATGGTCTAGGTTCTTGTCCAAAGGTACTGCAGGCCCCTCCTATTGTTTCATCAGCCCCAATCCAATCACATACAGGGAAACTGTATCTGCCATCAAAAACATATCCCCTCATAAATCTAGCGGAATCACTGATGTGTCCAAAGTTCTGAAAGATGCCTTACTTATTTATCCTAGCACCAAAATTGACCATTACCATCAACCTATGTCTAACCTCCACAATCTTCCCTGAGCAATGGTCCTCAGCAAAGGTAATGGCCCTTCCTAAAAGTGGTAACCTAAGACATTTCGGCAACTGGAGACCATTTCCCTTTACTTACTCCTAGTAAAGTTATGGAAAGAATAATCTATACAAGGGTATATTCTTGGTTAGAAGTTAGTTTCAAACCCTTCTCCTCTTTGTCCTATGACACTCGAGACACTTTTAGTGAACAAAGCCAGAGCAGTCTCACTAATTATTAAGTAATATGAAGCACAAGAAGAGGTGGGAGAAGATCTATGTGTCTGATGATCTCAGCGTGGAACAACAAAGCGAAAGAAAAGAGCTGAGATGCCCAGCTAAAGTGGCTACAATCAAAGGTATGTCTGTAAAGGTCAAAGGTGGTAAACTGGAACTTGGCGAAAAGACGATGACGTATAAAGACCTATATCAACTACCCAAAGAAGTAACCATGGAGGCAGCAAAGTTGGTTGTGATACCCTCTGGGACTTGTTTCCAATCGCATCATGCTTATCTTTCTTGCATGCACCAATGCAAAATAGAGCATGAGGGTATCATTTGGAACAGCTCAGAGCAACTCTTCTGGTACAGGATGGCAAAATACAACGAAGACGACGAAATGGCACAAAAAATTATGCTCAGTACAGATGGGTATGAGGCAAAGAAGATGTCCTATCAGATCAAGGTGACTAAGGCCGACAACACAACCAACTGATTCAAATTATGGAGGAGGTGTCCGAGCTGAAATACCTTCAAAATACAGACATGGGAGAGAGGTTAATAGCAATCACTGGTGGGATATACCAAAGATTACAAGAAAGCATTCCATACGATATCCCACTCAATTATGTTATAAATGTTGGCTGGTTTTGGTCTTAGTGAAAATACATGTGCATGGTTCAATAGCTATCTGACGAACAGAACCCAACGTGGCTAACAATGTGTTATCTAATGAACATCCTATTGTATATGGTGTTCCACAGGGTTCCGTGCTAGGTCCTGTCCTTTTTTCCATATAGATTAACTCTTTACCTTTAATACATGATTTTAATATTGTCTTATATGCTGATGACCCGGTTATTTCTGTTACATGTCCTCAGCAAATGCAGGCCAGCTTAGATAAAATTGCGACCTGGTGTAAGGCAAATAGTTTAACCGTTAATAATAATCTACACAATGTTAACCCTATTGGCGTCTCGTGGACGGCTGCCATCCAGTCTATGAATACCAGGAGAATGTGGTGGTCACGTTGAAGGATGGGCAGCAGGCCTCTGCGACCCCAATGGATGAAGAAAGCCCCGACCTCATGAAAGTGACGACCAGTTATCTCATGAATGTCTGCCGTAACTACAAAGAAATGAAGGAGGTTAACCTTGAGTCAGTGGCCAATCTCTCCCTTTGTGCTAAATTAAAACCATGGAGACCGTCAATACATACGTAAAAAAAAAAGTGGGACAAAGGAAGTTCTGAATACAAGAGGCACTATGAAGTTTCAAAGGCCCACAGGGCACACCCTGAAGACTATATTGATACAACCAAAGGGGTACTGAGAATCAAGAGTGATGACAAAGACCGCCGTATCTCCCATGCTGCCAAAGAGGCTGAAGCACAGGCAGCCATACAGCGTGACTGCCAAAAAAGCTGAAGATCTGGCGACTGACCAACAGCAGTCAGGTTTTCAGTATGCCCCCTACCAGCTGATCTTTAAAAATACACCATATTCCTTTCTACTATGCTCAAAGCATGTGTTCCGTGAGGAATTAAATCACAAAATCAAGGAATCTCTACTGAAGTATAAAGCACAAACAAGGATCACGACAAGGAAAGAATGCGGCTGCCCACAATCCTGGCAGCCACAGGGATGACAACAGTGGCTATATTCTCACCAGACCAGGCCCTCCACCAAGATGGCTTTCATATCCACCCGACAACTACAAAAAAATGTGCAGATGCCCTAAAAGACTTGGTCCAAAACAAAAAACCTCACCAGAAAAAGACACCACCAGAGCAAGCCCCCAGAAGAGAGGAAAGGCCGAACAGAGAAACCCGAACCCCCCCACAAAGAGAGAGAAATAGGGATGATGAGGAGGAGACTAGAGTGGTAATTATAAAAAGGAGGACGGCAGACACATCGTTGGTAAAGAAGGAGCGATGATAAAGAAAATGATGGCCGACAACAAAGTTAGTAATAGAGTAGACGGGGAAAGAGTAATAATCATTGGGGGCGGAGCAAAGGTAAGGGATGCAGAGAGGGACATCAACGACATCATCCTCAAGATAAGGCAATATGAAAGAACAGCAAGGCCCAGAACGGAAGAAAGGCGCTCAAGGAGCAAGAGCAGGCCAAGGAGCCAGAGGGACAACAGCCAGAGAGGCCAAAGGAAACCAAGCCATCCCAGAGACAACCGAGCTGAGACCAGCAACAGGAGGGCCGAACACGAGGGGCACAGCAGAACAAGAACGCCAAACAACATTTGGAGCAGCAGAGGAGACAAGGGTAAGCACAGGGGGCCCCAAGAGCACAGGCAAAGAGAGAGGAACAGCCGGACCCGACAAACCGATAACCCCCAGGACCACGCTACACAACATGACCACCCCCGAGGCCACTCGGCCCCATACAGAAACCACCAGAGTGGAGGATGCACCACAACAGGAGGATATGCGGCCCCATACAGAAACAGCTGCGAAAGACTAGGATACGCCCACAACCACCACAACTGCTGCCACGGACATTAGTATAAATGGCAACACCCCCACAGGAGAAAAAACAAGAAAAACAACAATAACAATAAAAAATAATTTCCCCTACGCTGAAACATGCATTTTTGTGGAAGTGATACGGTACCGTATTTTTCCAAAAATTTATTTTTGGAAAAATCAAAGACTGTGTCCAAAATCCCTGTATGTACACCAACAGTAAAGGGAAAATATCAATTTAAGATTGATCCGACCTCTAACCTTAAACTATATTAATAGTTTTGACCAGGTATAGAAATTATCCTACTCACAGTAGGTTGCACCCAGACAGTGCTAGCTCTCCCCTTCTGACAGACAAGTCACAGCCACCCAGGTCAACAACTGGGTCAAGGCAGTGAATGACAATCTTGACAAGAAATGTCAATGTCTCCCTTAATGGGACACATAAAATTCACTAAAGGCAATGTTAATTCCAAAGAATTACTATTGACCTAGTTATAACCTCCTGAATGTCTACCTGATGAGTCTTTGAATAAGATGAAACATCCTGATCTCAACCACTCACATATTCTGTGCTGAAACCCATTGACCTGAAAAATATTAATTTATTTTTCTACAACCAAGATATTTATTCTCTAAATTTTTAGAAATAAATACTCTGTAAAGAGCAAGCCCCAAACCTCCATGTCAATATATTTTTTATTTGACAGGGAAACAGGGACTATGTTTTGGTGCTCATGAATGAGCCAAAGCTCATTGAATGTGACCTGCATTCAATGATCCAACCAATGGTATGACAGCAAACTAGAACAAGTGAACAGGTGACCTGCCGGTCAGGTGAGAGAGCGGCAAAATTGACTTACCTGGTCAGATCTGGATGTAGTAGCGGAGCACCAACAACCCCGTCCTTGCACCAATAACAATAAAAGAAGCCAACAATAAGGTATACATGTATGAAGAACATGTGCCAACAGCGAAAATCAACCCAAAAAAAATAGGAAAAAATGGAAAATTACATTTTGAGAAACAATCTTTCCAACCTTTCCACACATTCCACAAACCAGAATGTATCTAAAAACAGTGTAACATCATTAGAAAAAGTTGGTAAAAAGTGTGGTGTTCTCGGTTTTTGTGTGATCAATGTTTTTGCCACCTTTTTGGAAATTTCTTTATTTTCTAGCATGGTTTGGACTCTTTCCTCAATTTTGGCCTGATTGCATGGGTTGGATCTGAGTCCAATTTCAGATAAGTTTTTTCATCAGATAATTGCCTGTCTGCTTCTAAAACATAGTCAATGGTGTCCATCACTACTATGGCCCCACCCTTGTCTGCCGGTTTGATAATCACTTATTTGTCTACCGCTAGTTCTCGCAGTGCTTTTCTTTGGTGGGTGTTTAGATTGTGTTTCTTTTTTTCCCACGCCAACCCGGCAAAAAATTGGGGAAAATTTCAAGAGTAGAAATTTGCCCAATCTGTTTACAGATGATATTATAACTGATTTGAATGTGGCAAAAGAATTAAATTTTATTCCAAATGTCAACTGGAGTCTGTTTAATTATAAATCTGAAGGCATTGTTACTTTTGGAGGAAGGCCTGACTGAGGATGACCGGAGGGAAAGGGTCAGTCAACCTCTAAATACTAACCAAATATCATAGGACATGTACAGCTGTGTCTTGCCCTCCGGTATTTCGCCACAGGGTCAAACTTTTCCATAGTGGCGGATTATCAGGGGGTAAGCATACCCACCGTGTCCAGGGCAGTAACTCAAGTTTGCGACCTTATTAAATGTTGTATGAAAACCTCACGACAACAAAGCAGCATTCATAAACAGGAAAGGATTTCACTCCATCAATGTAATGGTTAGAGAGGCATGTTCGTTACTATCACTGGCCTGAGCAGCGTTTATGGGTTGTCTTTTATAGCATATATATATTATGGTCTATTTACGGTATACAGCTCTCTTAGAACTGTGCAGAGTGAGTGAGTGAGTGAGTGAGTGAGTGAGTGAGTAATGGATGTTTAACGCCATTTCGACAACTAAGGTCATATTCATGATGTGAACTTAATTTAGAGAACATCTAGAGTCCATTTGTCTTTTTTAAAACAACCAAGTCCATGCCAATATGTGGCTGGGCAGCCAACCTAGGACTACCTCCTTTTGGGTGTCTGTGAGGTGCGAGGGTCATGTTGGTGTATTGCTTACAGGCACGACTTGGAGTCGGAGAAGATGATGAAGGCCTTTCAGCCTGACACCCTCATCCACTCCAAAGCACTAAGGAGAGCATGGGCCTCAGCAGTGAAGATGCTGTTTCTTCCATGTAGTGCTCCTTTGCAGGTACCAAAGGGTGTGAATGCAGCAAAGCCTACAGGGTTTCTGTCTTTCGAGCCATCTGTGAACACCTCAGTGTGACCTTGGGGCCGAAGGCTTATTTCTGTGATAACTATGCCAGCATTATGTCAATCAGACAAGGACATTGAGATACAAGATATAAATGTCACACAACCCAAACACCATCTATTGTCTATATAATGCATGTATATCTCCTACCCGACGGTAACTGTGTCCAATGTATAAAGGCATTACTAGATGTTTGGAAGAACCCACGATTAGATTGCAGGGGGCTCTGGGTCTTCAGTGATATAAATGTTGATCTAGATGGACATCAGACCACATAGTGTGCCTCAGTGGTATCCTAAGAGACATTGTCGATGGGGACCGTCTAATGCTGTAAGATGCTAAAAAGAATGGAAGGTGACTTTGAGGTTAGAAGACAAAAATAACTAATTAATACCTGTCTGGAAAAGCTTTTCCAGATGCTTGGGCTTGTGCGAAGGTGGTTCCCCTGCCTAAGGCAGGCAACCTTAGCGAAATTGACAATTGGCGTCCTATATCACTGCTACCCGTCCCAAGTAAAATAATGGAGGGTGTAATGTACTCCAGGGTCTACCATTGGCTAGAAAGTAATAAGAAAATATCCCCTAAGCAATTTGGTTTCAGATTGTCCAGGGGGACAGGCGATGCAGTCTTCTCTGTTGTCAACCACCTATATGGGGCGCGTGACGGGGGGGGGGGGGGGGAGACTGTAGCTGCCTGCTTCCTGGACGTGAAGAAATTCTATGCAATACGCTGTCCTCCAATAGAAAGGTTCGCTTCGGAGTACCTCAAGGCTCCATATTAGGCCCTTTATTATTCATAATGTTACATAAATAATATGCCAAATGTTGTTAAACATGGTTCAGTTTCCATGTATGCCTATGATGTAGTCTTTTATGTTAAACACAAATCCCCTGTCATAGCCGAAAACCTACTACAGTATGATGCCAGTAGAATTTACCGTTGGTTCAGCCAAAGTGGCCTCTGTATAAATACAAAGAAGACTGAGGTAGTAATGTTTAATAGTAGTAGTAATATTTCACCGACTATTAAAATGGGTGGTCATATCCTGTCAGTTAAAGATGAATATGAATACCTAGGAATAGATATTGACAAAAACCTAAACTTCATTAAAAGTGTAAATAAGACTATAAGTATATCCTGTCATTGCATATTTTTATTGAGCAAAATCAGGAAAATGATGCCTCAAAAAACTGCCATACTTATATACAAACAAACTGTCCTACCGTTAATTGAATACTGTGGCCTTTTGTATAATGGCCTCACTAGTTCTATCTCTAAGAAACTCCAGTATGTCCAAAATCGAGGCCTCTGGGTCTGTTTAATAACTTATATGAAACATTCGGTTGAGGATCTTCATAAAGAGTGTAACATCGACTATCTTGATGTACGATTTAATCTCCAACTGCTCATTCTTGTACATAAGTATATCTATAATGACTCATTAGATGCTAATAGCCTTGGTTTGTTAATAAAGCAGAACAACAGGGTGAATGTTGTAACTAGATCAGCTAAATCAATTGAGCTAGTCTACCCTACTGACATAAAATTAAGCTACAGAAAAAGTCCACTTTACAGGGCTATTGACATGTGCAATAACCTGCCACCTGTCAGTAGACTGAGTCAAGAAGCGTTTTTTAAACTGGAAGCCCTTAAGATTGTGAGGCTAAAAAGTGAAGCCACTAGATAATTCTATAGTCTTCTGTTACCGTCTTCTCTACTGTATATTCATGCTGTACTTGACTGTAATTGCCAACTGGTTGCCTGTCTTATATACTTGAATGTTCAAACATCTCATGCTCTCTGTGTAGCAAACAGCCATTAATTATGCAGTCAAATGTCTCACGCTAACACCCAAAGTTTCACAGCATTAATGATGATTATATGCCACCCGCTTATAACCGTGCCAAACAGGCCGCCCTGTGTACCTCAGTCATTTACTCCATGCTGGAGGAATGACTTGTCATTATGGTTGTGTGTCAAGGATCCATAGAAACTAGTTTAAGTTTTCTGCAAACATAATATCACCTAATTAGATAACGGCTGTCGGATACAGCAACCGGGTTTGGGATCATATTATATTATACACATATTGTAATAATACTCTTTTATGATAACCAAGACACTGATTGTTTGTGTCGATCATGAATTCATGAGTTGGGCATAAGTCCCATGTGTGTGACAAATTTGGATAATGTACTCCATGAAGTTCACCTGTAGCCTTTTTGATTGTTGTTGTATTTTGAAATATCATTTATGAAATAAATACACATTGCAAAATCAAAAAGGTAAGAAAACATGACATAACATATCATATGAATAGAGCTGGTCAGCTGATGGGACTATAGTGATTGCAAAAGCAAGGGGAGAAACAACCATTCTTATTGGGCAGATCAGCCTGATGTCAGATGTGGGTCAAAGCAGGCTCTCTAATACCTCCCTACATCTGTGGACCTTAGTATACCTTATTATTTCCCCCAGAATGCAACAGTTTACATCCCATCATGCAGCATTCCTTTCCAACATGCTGTCCTCCTCCCAGCGACATGAGTTAGATGATCCGTAAGAGATAGCGGTTGTTACCCTTGATGACAGCAGAAAAATGCTAATATATTTATTTAGTAGGAGAAATGGTCTGACGTAGCATACAATAACACTCGAATCCCCATTCAACTTGGACCTCTCGGCCCAAAAACTGGCAGATTATGAGGATGCTGAAATAGTGACCTACCTCCAATATGGCTGGCCGAGCTCATATACAGGACACAAACCACCGGCTCCCACAGAACGAAACCACCCGTCAGCTCTAGAATATAGCCAACATGTGGACGTGTTCATAAACAAAGAATTGGCAAATGGAACCCTCCTAGGCCCATTTAAGCACCTTCCCTTTGAGCCTTGGTGAGCCCGTTTATGACGATAAACAAGAAACACTCCGACACCAGGAGGATCATTGTGGATTTATCCCACCCAGAGTCCAGAAGTGTTAACGCGGGAATCATCAAGAACAATTTTCAAGGCAGATTCTTGAAATATACGCTCCCGTGTGTGACAGATTTAATGGACCAAGTCAAGTACCATGGAAGAGGTTGTGCATTGAGAAGCGCGGACTTGCAATCTGCCTACAGACAACTGAGTGTGGACTTGTTGGAGCTCCCCTTGGCATCATGCACAGGGGGAAATACTACTATGACAAGTCGCCGTCGTTCGGGTACCGGGCATCAAGTTGCCACATGCAAAGGGTTTCCAAGGCGGTGGCGCACATAAGGAAAATGCAACCAAGGTACTCGCATATATTGATGATTACGCCGCAGTGGCCCCGACTGTCATCCAAGCCGAGGCAAGCCTACAAGCCTTCGAACAGCTCAATTTAGACTTAGGACTAAAGTTGGCACCACAACGAGAGCAGTCTGGTTAGGTTTCCAAATCGACACAGCTGAAATGACAGTCTCTATCCCTGAAGAAAAACTCGATGGCGTCATAGAAGAAATAGGCACATGGGACAATAAGAAATGGGTTTACCAGAAGAGTATCCAAGACATGCCTCCCTCCCGCCAGGAGGTTCTTGGCGCGGGTTCTGGCGTTATTGAGGCACTCCAACGTCATGAATCCGGTACCAATCTCACTAGAGTGTAGAAAGGACTTGAATTGGTTCCGAGAGTATGCGCGTGCATCCAATGGGGTACACCTGTTCCCTGAGGTGAGGCCCATCTGGAGAATTGAGATGGATAGTTGTTTGGAGGCAGGAGGAGGATTCAGCAGCCTCCACCACCTTTCAGTGCAATATCCTGAATCATTCAAATGGGAGGTGCTTAAGAAAGTATACCACCACATCACCCTACTCGAGGCTATGAACTCAGTTATAGCCATCAAGAACCTCGGCCCTCCAAACCCAGCGGGCTTTGAATACCAGGTGGTGGGAGATAATACATGACAGAGCAGGACCATGGATATGGTAAATTTCTCCAGACTTGCTTCACTTTTGAAGCAGTCTATTATACCAAACGAATTACCTTGGAGTACCAATATTAATGACTGTTTCATTCGAAAGCAAATGAGCACTGCACAGAAAATAAGTTCTTATAATATGATTAAGCTATTTACTACATTACATATTTTGGTATAGGCGCCTCAGAGAGAATGGATAAATTACAGATAAATGTTTATAGATTAATAAGCTACACTGTAGCATATTTGCATTAATCAGTGTGCATAAATACACTCCAGGTGCATAAATGAAGAAGGTTCATTTGTAATAGGAGCTTCCCTATTCTGTTTTATTTTAGTGCTCTACATAGATGCGATGATGTTCCTGCTGGAACATTCAATGTTCCAGTGGGTATTTACCACCAATATCGAGAGGAACGATTTTGAGGAAGTGTTTTTTCGGAGACTGCAGTTCCTCATTCAATATGGTAGATACATTGTGTAAATGAAAGGAATTTCATTTCACTTTTAGTTTTTTTCCCTTACTCCCTGTTTCCTGTTTACTATAATACCGTGTATAATACTATGGAAAGTAATTTGGATATATGGATATAAATGACCGGTTTGAAATTTACTAAATAATTAACAGGAATGTGTTGTTGTAACATGTGATGGTTTGCTATTGTTTATTGAAACCTCTTTCTTTATTTTCCCTATTGTGTGTTACAGACCCCATTGAGAAACGAACATCTAAGGTGCTTTTCTATGACGGCAATGAAGATGGCTCACCGGTTTTACCACTTTTGATAAGTGACTCTGAAAGTGAAGGTGAAGGCTCTTCTAAGTACCATGTTAGTATTAGAAACTTAAATTAGAGAACAAATTGTTTCAATAAAATGGAAACTCAACGACCGGATCTTCAGAAGCATCTGTAAGAACTGGTGGATGTGCCAGACCGGCCCCTGCTACCCATGCTGCGGATCATTATAGACCTCCAACAAGTAACATATGGGGTACCACAGGGATCCGTAATGGGCGCAGTACTGAGTACCGGGCATCAGGTAAGTATATAAAAACACATAGATCTACATAGGTACATTTTTTTGATTGTTTATAAGATATTATAAGATATTATAAGATATATCATGAAACAGGCCAGATTATACTATATGTCCCTTTGACATGTAGGTCTTCTAGTGTCACAGAATAAAGGCTATATGGCTAGTTTACTCTTTTTTTCCAGCAGAGTCTGTGCCCTACACAGATAGGGCTTTATTCCCCACATTGAGCCTACTCATTGCATCCCTTCTGCACCATTCCAATCTACTAGGTACAGCCAGAATGTGGGAAAGAGCCTCTTGAAGATGTGATAAAGACCACCCTTTATAGTATGGGACCCAAGATACTGAATGAGGTAGACTCTTCCCTGTTCCAAGAAGTAGATGGTGCGGAGAAACAGAGTAAGGATTCTTTTCTCTTAAAGCTTTTCCAATAATGCAATACAAAAAAGATGAATACCTCTAACTGTATTACTCAACTTTGGGCATTTTGGCAAAAATTAACAATCTCCATTGGCCTAGATTTGTCATCCTGGAATCTGCCAATCCAGGGACATATCTGTCCAAGCTTTCCCCATTTGCCATTCACATAGACATCTTGGGTACAACCGGTCGGTTTTGGAAATCAAGAAATTAAGATTCTTGTCAAGTGTGCCACTAAAGTGCACTCTTGGAATCTATTAAAGTGTACCAAAGTTGCCAATGTAGACATACGGGCCTCACCTCACCAATCACCTCAACTCTAATAAAAGAGTAATCCTCACTAGAGAACTGAAAGGTCTAGGTGAGGATAGGATTTTTGAGGAACTGAAGCCGCAAGGTGTTGGTTATGTCAAGAGAATTGTCATCCGTAAGTGACTGACCATGTATGGTAACTTCGTGCATACCAACACCTACATCTTCATACCGAATCCATCCCACTGTTTTCAGTGGCAAAAGTTTGGACACGGAAAAAACATGCAGGATGGGACCAGTCTGTTTCAGATGTGGTCAAAGGGACATGACAATACTGCTTGTCAAAACCTGGCAAAATGCATCAATTGCCAGGGTGCCCACATGGCCATATCGAGGACATGTCTGGTTTGGATTTGTAAGGAACAAGTACAAACCATCAAAGCTATATTAGAATCAATTTCATAGATGAATAAGTCTCTGTGACCACGCATATAAGAGATGAGGGTTTCATATTAGAAACATGGGTGATATAACACTTTACATCACATTGCATATATGATGTGGTAGAGCGGGAAGAGGGGATTAAACATGTTTTATGGTTGGAGACGAGTCTCTTGTTTCCGCTATTGGTCAGGTCATTCGAGCGCGCCAAACCTCTGTTACCCGGTAAGAGGCGCCCCCTATGTGTAGTATCTAGGCGGAGTGTGTACGTTGGTTACCACCTTTGTTTACACCAGAGCGCCGCCCAGATTTGGGACAGCTCATTGCTCGCTTGCTTTGTGTCATATATTTATATTGTGGTTAGTTAATTTATTTTTTTTAAACCACAGCCATGCAGCCCTGCAAGAGCTGCGCCTTTGTTTATGACCATCGTAAGTCGGCGTGTCCCCAATGTGCTAAACCCACACATTCTAAAGGTGGGTTAGACGAGGAGGAAGAGGAGGAAGACGAGGCCTTCGAATTACGCAAGGCAGAGGAGCCGGGATCCCCAGCAATGGATAGGGATCAGAATGTGTCTCTACAACTTAAACTAGCGGAGGAGAAGCAAGCCATACTGAAGCGTAAGCTTGAGATGAAGGCACTGGAGGAGCGGCTGGCAGCGATTAATTTGCAGAATGCTAAGCTGGAGGAGGAACTGGCTTCGGGCCAAGATGGCAGATCGGGGAAGAAGCCGGACACGCAGAAGCCACCTCCAGGGTTTAAGCCTAAGGCCCCGGGTACCGGATCGACGCTGGAGGGTGAGCATGGCTTACAGCGTCAACTGTTCTACGCAGACGGATCACTGGCTTCGGCTTCCGGAGGCAGCACTACAGCAGCGACAACTCTTCAAGCTGGCTTAGAGTCTGTTGGTTTAGGCCTTCAGGCTCTAGGGTTGGCGACTGGAGATGTCAACAACGCGGGATTACCCCTACAAGGTGAGGGTGGTGGCATGTCTGGCTTCCATTGGTCAAGTGAATCTGCACGCAGAAAGCGATCACGACATTGGATCCGTCCAGATTTTCATCTGCCTTTAGATAAAAGTTATGAGGAGATGTCTTATAGAGAACTTGTATACGGTATGGTAAGGCAAACAACGCTCGGTTCGATGTCCAGGGGTATTTGGAACATTTTAAGTATATCACCCTCAAGGAGATTCGGCCTACCTACATGCCCAAGGCACTGGCAAAGTATGAACACGACGTGACAAGCAAGGTGGCTTCTGGAGAGGTCAGATACACGGCAGCAGAACAAACAGCGAACGCCACTCACTTTGGTATTGAAAGTACCAAGGCTTATGTGGAAGCCATGCGGCTCCTCCAGGGTCCTTCTCAGTCAGGGAAGCCAGGTGGCTCCAGCAAACCGTCAACGCCGAGGATATGGTGCCCGGACGATGTCTGTGCGAGCTGGAACTTTACCTCCTGCCAGTATAACCCGTGCCATAAACAACATGTGTGCTGTGTGTGTCGAGGCTCACACAGAGCAAAAGGTGGCTGTAGTTATAATAATGGCGCCCAGCAAGGTCAGCAGCACCAAAACAGGAATCTACAGTCGTCATTCTACCCACAGAACCAAGGCAACAACCAAGGTTACACCTCCTCAAACCCCCATCAGCAGCAGGGGGGGGGGGGGGGTACAGGTAGACGCCGATGAAGGGCGCACCTGTGATGTGAACACTTATGGGTTGATCCGCGACGACAAAGTTATATGTATGGACAGTATTAGTGACTTACTGTTTGCCTATATAGATTACAAACCACTGTGGGATATTAATTGTGTACATAATGTCTCTAATGTTCAGTCCCAGTTTAAGCCTTGTGGTTGGAAGAATATGTTGTCGGGGGGAGATAAGGATGTATACGGTACTTGGGATCCAGATAGCCTGTTCTTACTGGATGGGGTTATGCATGGTTTCAAAATTGTTGACCCTATGGCTGACATTCCTTCTTATGAATGTGTTAATAATACCTCTGCTACAGGTGACGCTTTTGGGTTCATGAATGATATTATTTTGAACGAGGTTAGTACCGGTAAACTTAGTGTTGTGGATAGGAAGCCACACTGTGTACATGCGCTGGGGGCTGTTGAGAAGTCTTCTAGTGGGTATCGTCCCATCACTGACGCTAGCAGGCCTGAGGGCATATCCATTAATAATTATATGTCGAGCACTTTTAATAACTTCAAATTCTGTAGTATCGACGAGATCTGTGAGAGTTTAACCCCGAATTGTTTTTTGGCGGTAACAGATATAGAAGCTGCATACCTTACATGTATGATTCGTCCCGGAGACAGGAAATTTCAAGGTCTGGCCTGGAGTGTGGGTGGTCAAGACGTGTACATAGAGGATAATTTCTTGTCATTTGGGGCTCGAGCCTCCCCATATATATTTAACAATTTGACTGACGCTGTTACTAGGTATATGAACGCTAATGGTTTCAAGTGTTATAGTTATTTGGATGATTTTCTTCTGATCAGTGACAGTTTTGAATCATGTAAAGAGGCTCAACTAGCTCTTCATTCACTCCTGCGTTCATTAGGGTTTAATATATCCTACAAAAAGGTCTTATCACCCTCAAGAATCCAACGGTATTTGGGTATCATTATAGACACTGTTCAGATGAAATTGTTACTACGGGTAGATAAAATGCTCAAGTTGAAGGAGGAGCTCGCGTTCTTTGCTGGTCGCCGTCAGGCGACACGCAAGCAAATTCAGAGGCTATGTGGCATTATAGGACATTGTTCTACGGTAGTGAGAGGTGGAAGAACTTTTTCCCATAGAATTATTGGTTTATTATCGAGTTTTACTACCGGTAAGAGACGTGTTACCCTCACCAAGAACTTTTTTCTAAACCTACAGTGGTGGAGAGATTTTGCCGTTTGGTTTAATGGAGAAGCCAAGATGGTGGGTAGGAGGGTACAGGACAATGTAAGCATATACACTGACGCTTCTGGATCAGGTTTTGGTGCTCATTGGGGCAGAGACTGGTTGGCAGGCATGTGGAATATGGACTTAGATGCTGCGAGTGACCACCACAATCACCTCTCACACTGCCCGGGGGAAGACATTCCTGACAATATAAACGTTCAAGAGCTATACCCGGTAGTGGAGTCTCTGTGGAGGTGGGACCCGGCCTGGAGGAACTGTCGTGTCGTTTGCTTTTCTGATAATACTCAAGTTGTCACAGGCCTAAATACTGGAAAGAGCTCTAATAATTATGCTATGTCCATACTGCGTAGAATTTTCTGGTTGAGTGTATCATTTAATTGCCATGTTGTAAGTGTTCATATACCAGGAAAAATGAATGTGACTGCTGACGCTCTGTCTCGTATGTATGAAAATAATATGAAAATTCCTATGGGTTTGTGCTGTTGCAGATGTACTCCAGTTGCGACGAAGGCTAGAGACAAAAGCAGCCAAAGTTAGATCCTACTGTTGGTCAGAGTCCACTTGGCATACCAAGGCTTCTCAGTGGAAGAAGTATATTTCTTTCTGCGCCCTTATCATGGTGGCAGTGGTTCCAACTACTGTGGATGTTATGTGCAAGTTCATTGTCTTCTTGTCAGATTCCCTGTGTTATGTTAGTATCGATAATTATGTGTCAGGGGTTATTAGTTTAAACAAGTATTTTGGCTATGATGTCTCGGATATTAGGTTGAATTTTATTTTTTCAACCACCTTAAAAGGCCTAAGGAGGCTCTTAGGTGATCCTGTACCTACACGTGTGACCTTAACGCTAGAGAATTTGTTAAATATGTTCATGCATGTGGATTGTTTGAGTGTAAATGAGAGGTGTATGTGGGCTTGTATAGCCACGAGCTTCCGTTCGTTATTAAGGAAGTGTAACCTAGTACCGAATAATCTGAAGTTGGAGGGTCATTTTCTGCGCCGTAGTTCTCTCGTCTTTAAACCTTGGGGTGTTTTGCTTAGGATTTCAAGTTCTAAAACGATCCAGTATGGTCAACGCCTACATTTGGTACCCCTCACTTATGCTATAGGCTCGCCCTCTGCGCTGCAACTCTGTTAGCTAAACATTTCAATGATTGTCCTTCCACCACGAGAGACTCACCTGTGTTCATGTTAAAGGTGTCCGGGTTTTGGTTCCACTTACCTACCCGGTACTTAATAACTATTTAAAGAGATTGTTAGCAGCTATAAATATGGATGTAAAAGGAGCAGGTTGCCACTCTTTAATGCGTTCTGGTGCTGCTTTTTTACATAGTTGTGGTGTCCCATTGGAAGACATTAGACAGACCGGTGATTGGGCTAGCCTCACTGCTTTAATTTATCTTGCTAAGCCTGTCTTCTAGAATTAATTTGGATAGAATGGTAGTCGACGCTATGTGTAAAAAATGGTATGTATGATATAGTTATGAATGGTTATTCGTAATTCTGGGTGTTTGGCAGGTTTAATCCAGCCCAAGTCCATATAATGTATTGTGCTTTATTCACTATCAGAATCACCTTTAACCAATGGTTGGAGACGAGTCTCTTGTTTCCACTATTGGTCAGGTCATTCGAGCGCGCCAAACCTCTGTTACCCGGTAAGAGGCCCCCCTATGTGTAGTATCTAGGCGGAGTGTGTACGTTGGTTACCACATTTGTTTACGCCAGAGCGCCCCCCAAAGAGGTGGGACAGCTCATTGCTCGCTTGCTTTGTGTCATATATTCATATTGTGGTTAGTTAATTTTTTTTTCTCAATTGGCTTATGTCGAGTCAATACATATCTAATAAATAGGCAGGTTTAATCCAGCCCAAGTCCATATAATGTATTGTGCTTTATTCACTATCAGAATCACCTTTAACCAATATTGTGCGCTCTTTGTTGGCTTCACAGTACTAAGTAGAAACTCCATTTTACACTTAGTCAGGTGATTGAGAAATAATATGAAAATATTTACTTTTTCAGTCCATTATATTGAGGACATGAGGGTTTTTCCTCGAGCAATAAGGTATTTATACATCCCACAACCATACATATTTTATTATATATTACATACTTGCTATATTGAGTGAAGTAGGATGAGAATGCAAAGCAAAATGTACAGATAAAGACCAGTCCCCCTATATATTTGCAGAGCACCATATGTAGCTAAGTACTAAATAAATGACACATAATAGACAATATGGTATGAAGAGTATGCAGTTTATTACTGCAATTTGTTTTATTTTGAAGCACCATTACAAAGAAGAGTAGTAAAAACCTGTATCTGTATCAGCATTAAGGGATACTAATGACAACCTCTACTTTCAGAGATGGAGACCTCATATAACCTCCATTTCCAATGAGCAGACCAAAGAAGACTTTATGAACATAGCAATAATGCATTGGTTTCATCTAAAAAAGTCATTTGATCTTAAAATTATGCAACTTAAGCTAATGTAAAGGCATCCACTTAATACCACAATTCAATGATAAATTAAAGAACACATACGCAAGCTCACCGTATTATAAGAGAAGCTAAGTGGAATTGTTGGAGAAAATATGTTTCAGGTGGGTCCTTTTTATTCATCAGGCTTCCGATGAATTTACTTTCATCAAAGCAAAAGTGAAGCCTTCACAACATTCAAGTGCACCCTGTGATCATGTACGGTAACTGACCATGCACGGTAACTGAACATGCACGGTAACTGACCATGCACGGTAACTGACCATGTATGAATACCGACCCTCAAAGTTGGCTAGTCTCAGGGTTTCGCCGTAGTTACTAAGTTCAGCGAGTCGACGTCTGGGTATGAAGAGTTCTACAAGTGGAGAGGATTCCACCAGCTGAATAAATGTGGAGCATTGCTGTCAGAAAGGCACACCTTACTGCACCATAAACCCTATACCATAGGCTTGTTATCCACGATTGAAACTATGTCCAGAACTAAAGGCCAAATGAAGCATAGTTATACTTGAATAGGCGGCCTGGTCTACGGTTCAAACACTGGATACTACAGCAACACATAGATGAATAGATATCAGTCAAGACATACGCCCAACCTGAGTGATGGAACCCGAGGCCCATAGACTGACTACACTTGTAACAAGCAGGCATACATGCACAATTGTGCACTGTTTATGGGATACCAGGATGAAGCAGACAAAATCATGACATAAAGGCTACTGCAAAGGGCATCATCAGTCAGGACACCAGTGGTGGTTCTTTCGTGATGCTATATTAAAGAGTATCATAGAATGTAAATTTGACCAAAATGATGAGCTATCACTTTCTCGCCAACACTGACCTTGACCTTGACTTAATCGAATCAATGAAGGACTTCCATTTTGGCGCAGGAATGGTGTATGGGGACAATGCTTGGGAAAAAAGAATCTTCTACAGGGAAAATGTATGAGGAAAATTATTGAAGGAATGCCGTACCATAATCTTCAACCACCGAGCTGCACTAGCAGTGCCAGGCCCCCTCGTAACAGCTGACCAGTCAGACTATGTTCACATGTGAGGCACTGGTGACTACATGCCTGGACCTACCTCACCACAAGTCTACCGTGTACCAGACCCAGCTGTCGGGGACCCTATCCCTCTGCATTACCACACAGAACAGGTTCAGGACAGACCGACCTTATTACTCGCTGCGGCGGAGGTGTGGCCTGCTATGTCAGGTTTGAGTTTGCTTGTTACACCACCTTATGTCCAGAAGCTGAGCAGAGTTCCGAATTACAAGACGAGACCAACCAACCAAGTGCAGCAGCGTCGCCAACAAAACTAAATCAAAATTTAATAAAGGTGCAATTTTATCCTCAATAATGGGTAAATGTTCTGGTGGGTAATATTGATAAAGATTTTTTAAATATTGTTATAATACTACCGGTACAAATGCAGAAATACCATTTACAAAAAAAATATACAATGTACAAAGGTAAAATATGATAGAAATTGGTAGCTCATGCGGGCTTAAGCGCGCAGGGGCAGTCATTGGTGATAGCAGGAGGCGACACACAACCCCCACATACCACAACTCCACCTGTCTTCACCCACCTCAATCACTTTTACTTCACTCCACAAACCGGCCTTCCCGCCTCCTACGTCACACCCCCTACCCTCATCCATTCACCACCCTGCTCCGTCACCGTCAACATCTCTTCCAATTTCATCCATTGCAATCTACACCTTTGGCCACCATCTACATGGTTTTTATTATCAACTATATTTGATTTTAATATAGCCAGAAATATAGCCAGAAAGGTACAGCATTAGTTATTAATGTGGAGACTGTGACGACCTCTGAGGTGATATTCACAGGAGGATATTCGACACGCCAACATGTCGACCCCTGCAAGGAGGACGATGTCCTGCATCTCCAGAAGTGGTAGCAACAGGAGGCGCCACTCCTCCAGCAGGCACAACTCCACAACCATCTGACACACAAGTGCAGCCCAACAGCCAGCAGCCTGCACAGCTGCCACCCCCACCTGAACTCAGGCAGGCTGCCATAGCATCAGGCTATGTCAGCGCCCACCTTGCGCCAAACTGAAGCATCAAAGAAGGAGAAGAGAAGAAGGGAAACATATTACAGCTGGGGTCAGAAATGGCTGACGTGGTTGCAGCTGTCAAGGATCTAGGTCCCAAGTGAACATCAAGAATGCTGACCAGTAAAACACTTGGGTATAACAGGGTAAATTCATTGATTGATTGATTGATTGATTATTCATTTATTTATCCTGTCAGACAGTGGAGCCAGGCCCCGTTAGCGAATGGCAGTTCATGTTGTAGCATATGGAATATGTTACATATAGTTGCCTTAAAGGCTAGTTATACATTTACATTTTTTATAATAATATGTAATATGATATATTGAGAACCCATACCCACGTTAGTGGGATTTGAGCCCCCAATACACCATTCTCCCATGATGTTCTATGGGGAAAAAAATAGAGATCATTTCTCTACAATACAAACAAAATAATTATCTAGTTAGGCTGATGTTATTTGCCTATAGGATGATGTTATTTCCTTTGATGGATGATGTTATTTCCAAATGATGTGGAATGATGGTATTTCCCGTGGAATGATGGTATTTCCCACGGACTGATGGTATTGTCCAATTTGTGAGTATGAACTTTTATGAGAAATTTCTTCCTAAGCTTGGGTGATGGGGTAGGGGGTGCGAGTGAAGAGAAACAAAATAACATTTTACAGTTTTATGGGGGGGGGGGGGCCCAAACGATCCTTGAACCTTTTCTTGTTCCAGCTCTGGAATTTTACGTTTTCTATAATATTTCTTGTATCCTCTTTGTAGGAGTTCCAGAGCGAGGGTAATCTAAATTCTAAACTTTTCCTGTAAAAGGTTTTTTTTGACCTTTTTATGATTAATAGTTTGCCATCATGGGCTCTTGTCCTTATATCTCTCTTATCAATCCATCTGTCATCCTTTGAGAGATTAAAAGCTGATTGACTTAAGTGCATCTCTCTTCTATCAGCAAGGGTATTAACCTTTAACTTAGATAATAAAGGGGCTTCATGGAATTCCCCCTTATTATATGTGGTTTTTAGACCCCTGTTAAAAGCTGTTTGAAGATTTTCAAGAATGGTTTTTGGAGCTACATCATAGAGAGTGTCACCATAATCCAGGCTGGGGAGTATCATGTGCTTGAGAACCTTTTCACTAGCTGCTGTGCTAATTTTTCTTCTATACCTCCTAAACATATGTGTTTTGTGATTTACATTTCTATTTACCCCTTTAACATGTGCCTTGAAATTTAAATTTGTGTCTATAGTGATGCCTAAATACCTATATGTATATGCCTTGGTCAATGGAGTATTATCTATTTTTATGGCTATTTTGGGCATCTGCTTTAACAAGGCATCTGTCCCAAGATTCATAAATCTGTTTTTTTTAGCATTTAATGAAAGTTTATTTGCCTTGCGCCATGTATTTACCTTAGCTAAATCCTGATTGATAGTATTTTCTACCTGTATACTATGCTCACCATTGGGGAGATAGACTACGGTATCATCAGCATAATGCTGACACAGCATATCCTGCAGGACTGAGCCCAGGTCGTTAATATAAACAATAAAAAGTAATGGTCCTAGTACCGACCCTTGTGGTACACCGCAAGAGACAGGATGAGGATCTGACATAGTGCCATTTGCTTTGGTGGTTTGTACCCGATTTGTAAGATAATTTACTATTAGATTTATGGAATTAATTTTGAAGCCTAATTTGGATAGTTTATTTTTTAATATAGTGTGATTTATTGTATCAAAGGCTTTTCTGAAATCTAAGAATATTGCTGTAGTTCCATCATCATTATTTGATTCTCTATAAATATTATTAGTGAATTTAGTAAGGCTGTGTATTGTTGATCTGAAGGGCCTAAAGCCATCTTGATTTTCAGTGAGAATTTTGAACTCCGTTAGATAATCCATTATTTGTTTATGTAAAAAATTTTCAAGGATTTTTGATGGTAGGGGTAATATAGATATTGGCCTGAGATTATTAACATCTGAGGGGTCTCCCCCCTTCGGGAGGGGGTGACTACTGCCTTTTTCCAGCTATCTGGAAAGACACAGTTTTCTATAGCAAGATTCATTATGAACATAATATGTGATGAAAGGCCCAGCATTGCATCTTTTAAAACACTAGTTTTTATTCCCACTATGCCTGAGGGTTTTTTGTTTTTTAATTTCCTAATTATTTTTATACACTCTAATTCTGTGACAGGGGTGAATGAGAAATGCTCTATGTATGGTTCAGGTTTATATGTCCATGGTTCTGAAAGGTTTTCTGCCAGTTTAGGGCCAATATTTGCAAAATATTGATTTATGTAGTTAGCTGTATCCTCATTATTTACAGGGAGATTTGTGTCATGGTGTAGTAAACTGAAAGAAATGTTTTTAGGCTTGGGGTTTACTATATTATTTATGGCTTTCCAATATTCTTTTGGGTTATTTACATTGTCAACTATTTCTTTATTGTGATACTCTTCTTCTGCAATTTTATTTTGTTTTTTCGAAAGGTTCTGAAGGTATTGTTTGATATTGTAGTCATCTTGGGTACCTTATTTTTTTTAACGTTTTATTGCATCTTTTTTATCCTTTATAAGTGCCATTAAATTTGCATCTAACCAGGGTTTTTTCTGCTGACTGAAATTAAATTGTTTCATTTTACAATTTATATCTAAAACATGGTTTATTGCAGCAAGAAACATGTCCCAGGCTACATCAGGAGAGGTAGATATTCAGAAATTATTCCAGTCTAGGTTCTTAAGGCTATTTATAAACTGTTCTTTGTTATATAGCCTATAGCTGCGTCCTGTAAAAGACAGAGGCACCTTTTTCACAGGGATATGTTTTCTAGTGACAAAAATCATTTCCTGATCACTTATACCACCAACAGAGCAGGCTCCTGAGGAGCTAATATGTTCACAATTTGTAAAACCAGATCCAAAATGGAGTCCTTCCCTTCCCTTTTTGGATTATATCGAGCGATATCTTTAATTAATTGCCTTGCTCCCAACCCTGCCATTATATTTCTTAATTTATCCTGGTTAGGGTTAGCATTAAGAAAATCAATATTGAAGTCCCCCAGCATGAATATCTCTGGATATTTATCCGAGTCAATATCATTAAATGATTTTTTCAGTTTATCCAAAGCATTAACCACATTACCATTAGGGGGTCTGTATACATTTCCTATCACAATCCTACGCATGTTTGCCTTTGAAATGACAGTCCATACAACTTCTAGGTCTGGGTTACTTACATTATGCATTGATAATTCAGAACTTGAGGTTAGACCATATTTCACATAGGTCAGCAATCCTCCAGCATCCTTGTCAACCTGTCTGTCCAGCCTTGACATAGAATATCCCTCTATTAGCACATGATTATTGGGCACCTCCTCAGTCAGCCATGTTTCAGAAATAGTGACGCAATCAATGTCTGAGTCAACTATATAATCTCTTAATGTACCAATATCATGGTAAATGCTCCTGGCATTTAAATGTACAAAATGCTGGCCTTTAACCCCTTTGAGGTCAACCATATTTCCAGAATAAGCATGAAAACATCTTGGGAATACGGGAATTTATATAACAACAAAATATTAAGTACACAATTCATAAGATATGTTGAGGACATATCGCTGTTAGTAGGGTTTTAGTATTCAATGTCAATGTAGCTCCAGAGTGTAGTCCTTGGTGAGCCTTCTTTTAGAGTAGTTAGGTGTTAGCCAAAGCAAAACAGACATATATAAAGATCAAATTCAAAATGTATATGTATACTAATTACCGGTATCTAGTCTTGTAGAGCCTTCTTTTAGAGCAGTTTGGTGTTAACCATGGCAAAACAAGACATATGTAAAGATTTTAAATTCAGGAATTGTATACGTATGCTAGTTACCGGTACTTAGCGTCCATCACACTCAATACAAATATTGGAGAAAAGTCATTCATTTTACCAATATAATGAATGTGAATGGAAAAATATTCATCATTTTAACACATATGTATATAGGTACTGTGTTGTACCCAATGTACCGGTATATATGTCCTATTAACACTCAGGTACTTTAGTACCGGTAGGATATCGTTTATCGTCTTGTGGCATTGAGCCTTGGCCTGTGTGGCTAAGAGTGTCTCTGTACTTACTTATTATAGTATTTAATTATTACAGAATAATTTATTATAGAAAGCTATTTGTTTAAAAAGTGCATGGGACATACATAATAAATTGAGGTTGGTTTGACCACAACAAAAGTGCACTCTTAGCGACACGAGTTCGCCGATTTCACCATCGAGCAAATCGCCGGTAAACAAAAGAAATAATGTTGATACACATGAGGCCAATGGTCACAAAATTTATCCACAGAAAGAAATCTTTGAGAGAGGAGTACAATCTCACTTACCGTGCGAAATAAACAAAGGGGTTTCCTCGGAAATCCTCATGCAGCGTCTAATGACGTCAGGGGGCTCCCCCAGGAATCTCAGCTGTGAGGGAGCGGGGCTCGTAAGGGGAAATGAAAGAGGCACGCTTCCCAATAGTCAACAAAATACAGAAGCTACCGGTGAACAATAAATCTTGCTGCTTTCAAGACTTCACCACCCATTTGAAGGAAAAAGAGGAAACAGGTGGAAAAGAACTAACAGAGTATGTGCACACTAACACTGAGTGGCAGCTGTTAGTGGACAAACACACACACAAGTCCTAGACATGAAAACGAGGTACCTACAGCTCTTCGACTTTCTCTCAAATGCACCGGCACATCTGAACGACTTCCTTGAAGGAAATTATCTCCCCTTTGGGGACAACACCGATGTCAAGAAGGATGTAGTGTATGATGCTCTTCTAGAACCATCGGATGTTGACACCCATGCACTAGCCTACCTACATGTGGTGTTCCCTGCCATGGAACCTTGAGAACGGAGAGTTCTCTGTATCAGACTCTGATGCATTCCGTACACGTACAAAGAGTGTACCAAAGACAAACAAATTTGCCGAATCTGTCTTCGCGTACGCTGACCATCTCCTGACTTCTAAGCCCAATATCACAACACTAGCAACCAAAGCGTATGTCATGTTCACCATTAACTAGACCATGGCATGGATTAATGGTTAGCATCCAGACGAACAAGCCAGAATCTTGTGTGCTGCAAGAAAAGGAAGGAAACAACCTCAGGAAAAGTTCAAATTACAAAGAAAACTTCAAATTACAAAGAAGCGATCACAAAGGCGCGGCAAGCGGCGATGCAGTAATTGGCGTGATTACAAGCTATGACTTGGTAATACGGAGACCAAGTGTTGAGCCCCACTCTTACCTGAACCACTAGGGGGCATATTTCCTGAACATTATAGTAGGAATACAAAGTACACAAACAGAAGATGGAAAAAAACTCTTCTATCACCGAAGTCATTAGTGTGTAAGGAAAACAAACAGCCACTGGACAGTGTTAGTGATACAAGAAGACTAGTGAAGCAAAAGAAGTCTATGCAGAAATACTACAAGGATACTGCAAAGTGCCGCATCAGATCACATAGCAACCTGTCGCAACTGGTGAAAACCCTTAAACAAGAAATTGCGGTACTGATAGACGAAAATGATCAGCTCCAAGAAGATATGAAGGAAGGGAGAATGATAGAAACACGGATAGGAACTGATGGTAGAACATACACTGACAACATGCGGCTTGCTGCATGGTGCTGTGTAGATCATAAAGTCCCAGTTGATGAAGCCGGAATTCTGATCGCTAGGATAGTCAAGATAATGACTCACTGCAAGTTAACATGTCATCCCACTAGAAAGACTGTAGCACTGATGGTGAGGGAGATGGGTGTTGCAGTCTCGTGGGATGCAACAGGACTGAAAGGTGCCCACATCAACAAAACGCATATCAGTGTAGACAAGGATAACAGCCTTGTTCTAACTGTAGCGGTCTGGGGAAGGACTATACTGAGCACATCACTCAGGCTGTGCATGATGTCAGCACTGCGTATGCCAGCTTCAGTGGTCATGATCCCACAATCACTCACAAGAAGGCATTTAGCAACATCAGCAACAGATGACAGATTGAGTCGCCGCCAACCACGTCACTGTAAAGCAACAGGCCGATAACAATGTAAATACTGAGAAATTTAAAGGCCTGAACCCAAAACTATGATGTGGAGGAAAATGGCTCTATTGCCCTTTCAGAAAAAAACAGGCAATAAGCTTCTACAATCTAATTGGAAAGAAGAGCCATTACAATAAACAACTGCATGCTTTGTGAATTTTTGTAAAGCTTTTGATACAAAAATTCATAGGCTGAATATACATGGCACCCTGAAGAAATAGATTAGAAATAGACACCACTGTAACACAGCTATAAAGTCCAGGATTGCATTACAAGACAACAACGTGGACGCATTTACTCCAAACCTTATGGCTCCAGGCCAGCCCCCTTGACACTCCGGATGCATCTGTCGTCCCTACCCTTACCCAGAAGCAAAGGGCAAGGAAGCAAAGGAATACGGCCAGACAGGCTGCAGCAGAGCTAGAACAGCCACACCATGATGTCCCCCCCATGGACATAGACCTGGACGTGCCGGAACAGCCACACCATGACGGGAGGAAACAAACCAGAAGCCTCAGACAGCCCCTGCACTTTAACGGTAAAATAACACCATCCATGATCTGGGTTTGGAAATATACCCCATTTCCACTGACATTTGTATGTAAAATAACCCCTATTAGCCCCATTTCCACTGACGTTTGTATGTAAAATAACCCCTATTAGCCGCATTTTGGCCCAACATAAATAACCCCTTTGACAAATAAGCTGACCTTTCCATACCAGGAAAACTCTTGTATACAATAAGTCTGAATTACTATGTCATAGAATAGCGTTTCGATGATATGGATGGATGGTGTTGTATTTCTGTACAACTGCAGGCACCGGGCTGCTACTACCCGGCCTTTGTACGGTATATAGAAAATCCATTGCCTTGGTAGCCAAAGTTGTACGTTAATTTAGAAATATAGGTTGAGGGGGTTAGCTTGTAAATTCCCTTCATGCTCTTTACTAACGCTTATCTCTCATCAGCCTATTATTTCCTTATCTATCTAAAAGGGTGCAGCGCTAACATCAAGCAGATGTCAACATCGAGCAGCAGTAAGGGGACCGAGTATACGGGCACCTCTCGTGGGTTTGTAACTGCACTCAATCGTCCTTCCCTCTCACAGACGGAACGCAGTACCTCACATAAAAGTAAGTGGTAATTGTATGTCTGTCCTCTGTAATTTGTTGTATACTCTATATGATCATGTTCCACTATGTCCTACTTAGCTATGAGCTGTGTTATAGCAAGCATTAAGCATGATAATTTATATTACATTTTTAGCAAAGTAGCTGTCATGAAATAACTTTCGTATTCTAAACGAAAAAGATTTTTTTCTGTATTGCACCATGACTTATCTTATCTCACTTAGGATACAAAATGTTATTCTTATAAATGGAGACCGGGGCTAGTTGAAACACATGAAGCAATTTCGGATTTTTTCCTATATAGTTAAAATTTTTCCACAGTTTTTTGGGGGAGAAGTCAAAAACAACATATGGTACTATGTGCACAACTATTTTATATGCATTTCATTTCAATATTTATAGGAATAAATTCCATTTATTTGATTTGTTTCAACTAGCCCCAAACCGGGGCTAGTTGAAACACAGCCGGGGTCAGTTGAAACACAAATGTTATTTCTTCAGATTCAGAAAGAAAGAATGATAATGAGAAGAAATCTTAAAAATAGGTAATAATTGAAACAGTTACCTTGTAGATCCACTCATAAATAAATAAATCCACAGGAAGAATTACCCTCAGCTATGAGTATATGTTAAGATTTCTGCTTCCAAAGTTTGATGGTGCAATATATTTTTTCCCAAAAATATGTTTGGGGTCAGTTGAAACATTTTTAGTGAAAATCAATTTTTTACATGAATGATTTCACCTTTATGCAACTTTCTATGGCTGGAATAATGCCCCAAAGTAACATCAATTCTAATATAGAAAAGGTTATATTTGATTCATGATACTCTCATTGTCACAATCAGTCATAATTTGTGTTTCAACAGACCCCAGGCGGGCTCAGTTGATACACAAGATTTCACCCGATTTTAATAGGGGTTGGTTGAAACATTTTTGAACAATTATGTTTCAACTTGCCCCACAGGTGTTTCAACTAACCCCAGATCCAATTTGGGTTAAAATGACATTTATTGCAAAAATTTTACACAAATTCTGCACCTATGGTGGTGTAAATATTATCCACTGTGTACCTGCACATATGCACAGCTGCAACTAAAGCTGAAAGGTGCAGTTGTGTGGTAACTGGCGTATAGGGGGCATATATGCCTCCAGTGAATTTGTTTCAACTAACCCCGACAAAAGTGTTTCAACCGGCCCCACATCAGATAGCATAGTGCTGTCCCCTTAGACATTAATATCACTTTATGCTAATATATTCATTATAATATATGTGATTCCAGTATACATGGTTAATGATATAAAAGTTAAATTAGACGGATACCTTAAAAACTAAAGTTTTGAGAAGAAAAAACTCAATTTCTGAAATTTCACTTTTTTGATAAAAAAACATGATTTATAAATGGTTTGGGCCATATATCAAAGAATTTAGCTAATATCTTTCTGATTTTTTCACTGGTGATGAAAATAACAATAAGTTCACATGAAAATCAAGAAAATCAATCCAAACACATGTTGCCTCTATTATACAGCTTGTGTTTCAACTGACCCCGTGTTTCAACTAGCCCCGGTCTCCCTACATGTATATATCATTCATGTTACCGAAGGGCGGCACGGCGTCCGCTTTAACCCACAAAGCCCCGGCCACTGCCACCAGTGGAGGAGGTAATTATTTTTCCTGTTCTTTATTGGATCTTTGCATACTTAAGATTGGGCATATTTCTATCTAAAGTGCATAGGTCATATGCATAAGTACCATACACACGGTGGGTCATAAATCTAAATATGCCATGCTTCCCCCGGCCACCCCAATGAAGGAACGAGTTATATTGAATCATGTTTTGAACAGCTGTGGTCTTGTCTTTTCCTAATGGTTTTTACAGAACTATATGTACTCATCTCATCATGAAGTTATTAACTGATTTGTCTAATAGGTTGTAGCCTAAAAAGCAATTCTCCAGGGTTTGTCACCCAGCAGGACCGTTCCTCCCTGTCAGACAGGGAACCTGGCCATTCCCGATACAGTAAGTTGTATTATTATGTCTCTTCTCTGTTTTCCCCTAATGAAATGAAGCTATACTTCATATTTTGCATCACCTTCATTATATATCCCCTGTATTATAGGGAGATAATATTACCGTACAAAGCCGCTTCTCTGTGCCATTTTTTCCATAATGTATTTTTGCTCCTTACGTCCGTTTTTACTTATAAATGATGTTTGGAAAAGTAATATTTTATTTCTGGTTGCAAGCATTTTTATCATTTATAAATTGAAATACACCTTTTTAGTTTATTTTCTGTTTCTGGTTAAGGTTATTTCTTTTCCCCACAAGCAGCGAGTTGTCTTGATGGGGATTTAGGATAAAAATTACTGAGTTTGCCGGTGGAACAACGGGATTATGATATATTTGCCTATTACTGTATTTTCCCACTGTTAAGTCCACTTCTTACTGTATCTGGGATCCAGTTATAAGCGGAGTTAAAGGGTAGAACATTTCACATTACTGGCTATATCCACATACCTTTCATAGGGTAAAGTATTTAAATCTTTTATGTAATAATAATTATGTTATGGAAAATTGTCAGGTCCGATCCAATTTAGCTAACAATATATAATAAAAGTAATTAAAATTTCCACAGGTGGTAAGAAAAGCCGTATATTGCGCATATATATGAAGATGATTCGGATTCTGGGGAAGATAACTTATTCAACTACATTACTCCTGCCTCCCAACAAAGTAAGTTACCATGCCATATCACTTAAACACCAACTACGCGGATTCTTAAATGGAAGCGCTTATACCAGATCTACAACACAGATAGGATGGTTGTTGATGGGTCGGCTTGAATGGCTTATTCTTCACTGACCAAACAGAGTTTCTACCATAAACTGTACTATTGATGCAATGTGTCCAGTTTATTTTGCATATCTCATATGAATGTGAAGATACTCAGACTTTGACAATCTGTAAAATCTCTTAAAATAATGTTCAATCGAGTAGGTAGGACATTAAGTAAGGCCATATATTGAACATTCTGGTACATTTTCAGCAAAATCAATTCATCAATTAAAAAAGAATGAGATGGAAAATAAAATCATGTCAGCGCCCTAAAAAACAAACCCTGTGCAGAGAAAAAATCATAAAAGTTGATGCAGTCCAGCTGCTTTCAAAAACTCAATGATAAGATCGGGTTTGACAGTGTTACAGGTCGCATATTGAAACAGTTTTCTCTTGTTCCTTAACATAGAGTATACAAACGTGTCAGGTTTGTTTGTTTGTTTGTTTGTGTAGTTTAACGTCCCACTGACATTGCAGGATGTGTCAGGTACATACATTTTTACTTAAATAAGGCATGTCTACAGCAGTGTGCTATGCATCAGGGCCTGTTCCAGTGCTGACATAGATGCTGTGTTTAACTATGAGGCAGCCTACATGAGAAAGCACCAGAGGGTCACGAGTGTGGTATATGCATCATAACGAGATGTACCAGCTCAAAAAAAGGGTAATACAGCACAGCTCCCTTAAAATGGTACTGAAAACATCAAACCCTGGGAGCGGAACATCCTATCTACAATAAATGTACCCCACCTCTCTCATCAGCTCTGGACAGCACATACAAAAACATTCATCTGCAATAGCCACCTTTTATGACAAATATAACAGCACTGCTAAAGACCTTTCATCCAACTTCACTTTGTCAATTGTTGTAGGATTAGAGCCCAGCTCCAGAAAGAGAATGATATAAATCAGGACTCAATACATCTGAACAGAAGAATGACTGGCATTGAAGAGAAGGGAAAAGAACTTCATGTAGATTACTTAAGAAGACTCTCTGATTTTGAAAGCAGATTTGATGAGGAAATCAGACAGACTGAAGAAAGAATGAGAAATATGACAATTGAAGGAGGTACAATTTATGCAAAAAAAGATTCTGGAGACAGCTCAAATCAATGTCAAATCAAATTTCCTAGAGTTACAAACGTGTGGCAGACTGATGGCCAGCCTTACCTGGTCTAAACGAACCAGACGCATGCATGTCGTTGGCGTGCGAGTGGAATCAGGCCTTCTGCATGAAAGTCGCTCACAAGGAGATTACAGACCATTCTCTCCAAACAGTGTATGAGTGAGAAGGACTTCATTAAAAAATTCCAAATTGATTTGAAAACTTTATGGAACATCAGTCACGTGTTGAAGCCCAATATGCTGCCATTAAACATATTAAAGAAAACCTGCCAGAAAACCATGTTGTCTGCCAAATGGATTACGCGGAGATTTGATGCACCTCATTCCTCGCAGAGATCCAGTCAGATTTTTTCAGGAAAGACCAACTTACACTCCATCTAATGGTGCTGTATACTCGACTTCCCAAAAAGATACCTCCTGAACCGCAACCCGAAGGCAATAAGGTGAAACTCACAAATTTCAACTACGTAGCAGTGTGAGAAACCACAAATTCCCAACCACATTTTCTTTCCTCTCCCTTCTCATTCTTAAAATCTGTGACATATTTCCTTCGGTTGAGCACCTGCATCTAGTCCCCGACTCTTCATCTTCTCAATTTCGTAACCGCTTCAACTGTGATATGATGCGTAGGGCCGCTGATATCTTCGGCATAAGTATCAGTTGGAACTGGATGGAGGCGGGCCATGGGAAAGGCCCATGTCACGGGATTGGGGGGGGGGGGATCAAAGGTATAGCGGACAGATCTGTTAAGTCATGCGGTTAGATACAAACGGTAGACAAATTCATAGAAGTCCTGTAACCTCAAACTGTAAAGCTCACTCTTCTGAAAGTGGAGAAGTACCTCAAACAAGCAAATAAGGAGAAGATTTCAGAATGGAAAAGTGGGGATGTCCATATGATACTTTCAGCTCACCATGCTACTGTATAATAATATTGTTTCTTCTATATAGATGAATGGCTTTCTACTTGAACCTTTCAAGGTGGAAAGATCAGTTATGTAAATAAACTTGCCTCAAAAATGATGGAGGGTGGAAAAACAGTTTTATGTCATTTTATGTTTTTTTAGCTCAAACTTATCTCAACAGGTGACAACATAGTCAATAATTCAACTTATTTGAAAGTTACCTGGTATTTGATCATCTAAATGTATCAAGTATAATGATGAATTATAAAAATGTCATCAACCATTCCATCAGCATTCTTTATTGGAAGATGTTTGGACAAGATAATTAAAAATATTTGATATAAATATGTGTATTTTGAGGTAAATCAGTTTTCTGAGTTCTGATTGAGTAGTGGCTGGGTTCACATGTCTTCGTCCTAAACCCACTTTGTAAATCAGTTTTCTTACCATTGCAATTCAAACTGAATTCAATTTCTTTGATAGAAGTCAAATAGTTCAGACTTTTGCCTTCCGTTCACCAATCAAGTCAATAAATGAGCTGCTCTTCAGAGCGAAAAGGTACAAAATTAAATCTAGTCAGTTGCCTCCATGTGCAGATTGCCTCTTCCAACATGCTCAAAGAGCACACTACCAGGCTTGCATTTAGAAGGTACCCGTATGGCCATTTGAAAACCTCACGAGAATGAAGCCGCATTCATTAACAGAAAGGGGTTCCACTCCATCAACATAATGGTATATACCTTGTTCTGTATTCAGGCTTATATCAAAGCAATATACTTATGTCATTATAAACTGGCTTGCTTAATAGTACCACAAACAAGATTTATTTCAGTTCCTTGGCAACTCCATGATGCAAATAACGCACATAGATCCAACGTATCCCGGATCAGTACATGACAGCTAAGTGTACAACGCTAGCACTGTAAGAAGGGTAGTTGCTGACCACGCGCTGGACCACTATTTTCCTGCTTGGGGACAGCAGTAGGTCCTCTTCTACAACATGTTATATATCCCCCCCTGTGTCTCTTCATACCTTCAATCTGGCATGGAAATTACTGCTTTTGAAATTGTATCAAGGTTACAAGTCTATTTCTTCCAGCCCTGCGAGGAACTATGTGCTCTAAAATCTCCTGGTTTTCTGCAATGCAATGAGACACTTGAAGTTAAGGATTGTTATAAGGTAAAAAAATGTCAGCGTGAAGGCAGACTGCAAAACACTGCTGGGGCTGTGCCTTGCCTGCCATGTGCACTCCCTCCAAAAGAATGGGAATATGAATGGCCAGGCAATTGATAAGGGTGTGAGGGGTCAGAATTGCTGGGAGTGAAAACAACAAGATGTGTACGAAATGTGTGAACCACATCAGAGACATCACATAAGTAGTGATATTTTAGCACAGCTAAATTTGTGCGCATCTACCATAGAATGGCATGTTCGCACAATCATATTTTCGCGCACATGTAAGCATCACATCTAAAGCTACATTTCATTTTTAACGGTTTTTGGTGAATGGAACCAGTACCAACACTGGAGTGTAGTGGACCACCATGGATGCTCTCTTTCCAGCACACAGTTTGTTACAATTCAAAATATACTTATTGTGCCTTGTATGGTAGACATCTGAGTTTAAGGGTTTAGTGAGTGAGTGAGTAATGGATGTTTAACTGGATGAATATGGGAATAACCCGAGGAGGTTTTGGCAATAGATAGCAGACTTATTCCTAGGTAAAAGTGACGGTTGATAGGAGCCAAAAAAAGATCGGGTGACTTCTCGACAGGTTAGACTCTAGATCTAAAGATCCACTATGCCATTTACCAAGCAGTATGGCCATGATGCAGTCCAGTGGACTGTGTTGCCAACACGGCAAACACCACTGCCTGATTGGTTGGTGGCGGAAGTGAACATCACCCTCACTGGCGAACCACTGGCCAGAATATACGACCAGAAAAATGTGGCTTAGACCACGGTCACGATCAGGAAGAAAAAGAGGCAACGAAGAATGAAAGAGTCCCTAACAGAATCCAAAGAACAGCACAAATGTTTTCCCCTCCCGGAAAACCAAGAATTTGGATCGATCCTGTTGAGTTGTGGCATGTATGAAATAACCTAGTCAACAGACTAAAACTCATGAACCTTTGTCTATGTATTAGATCGCAGAAAGAATGGATATCATCTGTGTGATGTCATTTGGCAAGGGAAGGAATACCTCAAGTTTCTTCACCAAACCATGTGATTCAAAGCTGTTGGACATTGTCCGCACAGATCAAAGTTGGGCAAACAGGAGATTAATACACATTGACCAGCTTCATTAGAAAGGCTGTTACATAGGTTGCACACTCAGTGTTGTAGGCAGAACTGCTAGAAAATCTAGGGATGAATACATTGGATGGTTGATGTAGGTTGGGTGGGACGATGTGGCTACTCATTTTTTTCCCCCCAACACTAAAACATGCAAGTTGTGAATAAAAAGCGTACTCAAAAGTTTTATCATTTATTAAAATTATGAATACCTGAATATAACTGTTTAACCCCATTTCGACAAGTGACATCATATTTATGGTGAGAGATTTAAATTATAGAACAAATTGGTTAAATGGAAAATTTTCCAATTTGAAACGTTGTAGTGCAGCAGCAAATGGATAGATGTACAAAGCAAGTAACGTTTTACATTTTTTATATTTTTCTTGGATGTGAATATATGTATATTTAGCATTTCATGAAAATGTTGATATCATTTCAGTCAAATATTGAGAATGACTGAAAGTATCACGTCAAGTCAAGTCAGCACACTCTCCTAGAAAGGCAGTGAATTTTAAATAATTTTTTTTTAAAAGCACGCAATAAAATGTTGAAGAGATATAATTTCATTTCAGGCTGGGAGGCATGTGCGATTTGGGAAGGAATCGGATGCTACACTAAGAAGTCACAAAGAAGATTACAGTGCGAAACATCCTTGTAGAGTATGCTTTGTTTGACACTGCCAACAAGTATGAGACCCTATTCAAGAGAGCGTATGCCACCAGTCCTAATACGAAAATATTTATCTGCACCTTTACTGTGCCACGGCTAACATGCAAACTCCGGCTACGTCCACAACTACTGGCATCTCGTGGACGGCTGCCATCCAGTCTATTATACCAGGAGAATGTGGTGGTCACGATGGAGGATGGGCAGCAGGCCTCTGCGACCCACCCCAATGGATGAAGAAAGCCCCGACCTCAGGAAGGTGTGCGCTACCAACGTCATAAAAGTGACGACCAGTTATCCCTAGAATCTCTACTTAACTACAATGAAATGCAGGAGGTTAACCTTGAGTCAGTGGCCAATCTCTCCCTCCGTGCTAAATTAAAACCATGGAGACCATCAATACATATGTTAAAAAAAAGTCTCAAAGGCCTGCAGGGCACACCCTGAACACCATATTGATACAACCAAAGGGGTACTGAGAATCAAGAGTGATGACAAAGACCGCTGTATCTCCCATGCTGCCAAAGAGGCTGAAGCACAGGCAGCCATACAGTGTGACTGCCAAAAAAGCTGAAGATCTGGCGACTGCCCCCTACCAGCCCATCTTTAAAAATACACCATATTCCTTTCTACTATGCTCAAAGCATGTGTCCCGTGAGGAATTAAATTACAAAATCCAGGAATCTCTACTGAAGTATAAAGCACAAACAAGGACCACGACAAAGAGAGAATGCGGCTACCCACAATCCTGGCAGCCACAGGGATGACAACAGTGGCGATATTCTCACCAGACCAGGCCCTCCACCAAGATGGCTTTCATATCCACCCGACAACTACAAAAAAATGTGCAGACACCCTAAAAGACTTGGTCCAAAACAAAAAACCTCACCAGAAAAAGACACCACCAGAGCAAGCCCCCAGAAGAGAGGAAAGGCCGAATAGGGAAACCCGAACTCCCCACAAAGAGAGAAATAGGGATGATGAGGAGGAGACGAGAGTGGTAATAATAAAAAAGGAGTACAGCAGACACATAGTTGGTAAAGAAGGAGTGACGATAAAGAAAATGATGGCCGACAACAAAGTTAGTATGAGAGTAGACAGGGAAAGAGTAATAATCATTGGGGGCGGAGCAAAGGTAAGGGATGCAGAGAGGGACATCAACGACATCATCCACAAGGTAAGGCAATATGAAAGAACAGCAAGGCCCAGAACGGACGAAAGGCGCTCAAGGAGCAAGAGCAGGCCAAGGAGCCAGAGGGACAACAGCCAGAGAGGCCAAAGGACACCAAGCCACCCCAGAGACAACTGAGCTGAGACCAGCAACAGGAGGGCCGAACACGAGGGGCACAGCAGATCAAGAACGCCAAACAACATTTGGAGCAGCAGAGGAAACAAGGGTGAGCACAGAAGGCTCAAAGAGCACAGGCAAAGAGAGGGGAACAGCCGGACCCGACAAACCGATAACCCCCAGGTCCACGCTACACAACACGACCACCCCCGAGGCCACACGGCCCCATACAGAAACCACCAGAGTGGAGGATGCACCACAACAGGAGGATATGCGGCCCCATACGGAAACAGCTGCGAAGGACTAGGATACGCCCACAACCACCACAACAGCTGCCACCGACATTAGTATAAATGCCAACACCCCCACAAGGGAAAAAACAAGAAAAACAACAATAACAATAAAAGAAGCCAGCAGCAAGGTATATATATGTATAAAGAACATATGCAACAGCGAAAATCAACCCCAAAAAAAGAGGAACAAATGGAAAATATTTTTTTTAAATGAAAAAAAAACAAAAAAAAATGAAACTGCTATATACCAACGCAAACGGCATAACAGGAAAAACAACAAGCATCAAAGCCACACTTAAAGAACAGGACACAGATATAGCCACAATAGAGACAAAAACAAAAATACCACCAAGTGAAAAACAATTAAAACAGAGTAGACGTACCGCAAAAACGCGCTCCCTCAATTGAGCCTCGGACTTATCCTGGCTGAACACACGCTATTGTGTATGCTACAGGATATCGATGAAAGGTCAGGGAACACATTAAAATGTGTCTTGTAACCTGAAATCAGCTGTAAAAGGAGTTTTGCTCGCATTTTCGAGTCGTAAGATCGAGAAGTCGTAAGATCGAGATACCGGAAGCTCCCTGACAACGACGCTCACTGCGCATGCGTCATCTCTAGGCGTCCAAAATGGCGGCGAAAGGAGGTAAACAATCACTGAAAGGCAGAAATCTGGAGATTACCGATGAAATACTTGACCATTTGGACAGTGAAGTTGAGGAATATGCTTCCTCGCAGAAGCGCCCAATCGTGATGGTCGACCCAATCACCGGTAAAGCTATTAAAGGATGGGGGAGGCCGCATCTATGTGTATTCTGGAGTCAAACGTCCAAGAACTTCGAGTGGGGAAACTTCGCCACTTCAACCCGGGCAACAGAGTGTCTCTCAAGGGAGGAAACCACATCTCAAAAGGCAAGCCAAGGCACGTGAAATGGGTGGAATAGGTAGGAAATCTACGAAAAGGTCTACTGTAACTGGACCTTCCACGTCCAGCTCGCTGTTTGGTGGAGTCATGGGCACTGTCAACTACAATGGTGACTCTGACACCACTGCCGACAGCACCGCCCGTGGTATGTTTCCGCAGAGTCAGGTCATCCTGTCCTCTGACTCTGAAGAGGAAGAGTCCGCAACTGATGTTTTAGCTATCATAGCTCAAGGTTTTAAGAACATGAGATCTTACATTACGACTGAAAACTTTAAAACTCATGAGCAGATAGGAAGTCTAGAAAAAACGGTGTCTAGCAGCAATAAAGCTATCAATAAAAGGCTTGACAATATTGAAGCTAAGTCAAAACAGGCAGTCTCTGTGGCCGAGGCAACCAAGGATGAGGTGGAAGACCTACGTGGCATTGTTCTCAAGAACAAAGAGGGACATAGCTGCGCTAAAAAATGCTAGAGCATCGAGAACTGGGAAACCTTCTGACAGCTTAAATGAGGCACCCGGCTCTAATGGTAATGTTGGCGTCAATGGTGAATTCAGGTCCCCACGCCGACTTAATGTGGTTATTGAAGGCCTGGAGGAAGAACCCGACGAAGACGCCTACAATAGAGTACTGGCCCTGTTTGAGGCCTTTAATTTAGACATTGAACCCAATGAGCTAGTTATGTGTAAAAGAGTTCGCCGCAGATTTTCGAAAGCACAAGGTCCTAGACCACTATTAGTATGCTTCACCACTGCTTGGAAAAGGGACGCGTGCCTTGACCTTAAGAAAGGTCTTGCCGATTCTGTAGATTACCCACTGGTCTATATAAATCCTGATGAGGACAATGTGACCAGGAAAACCAAAGGTATTCATCACAATCGATGGCAGTAGCTATAGTAACATCTCTGACATCCCCGAGGAGTTTAAACCAAAGAACTTGGTCAAACTACCAACCGGCAATCAGAAGACGGCCGCTCCCCAGAAGAAAGATAAAGGTGAGGGTAAGAAATCCCAACCCAAGACTGGGCCTACAGAAAAGCCGTTACTGCAAATGGAGACCCCCTCTGGAATAGCATTCTGTGGGGAAAAGTCCTTTTTAAGCAATTTCTACCCAGTTAGAATTAGACAAGAAAAGCTGAACTTTAAGTCCTCTGAGCACCTCTACCAGTGGATAAAATGCATCCATCTAGGTGAGGATGATGCCGCTGAGAGGATCTTCAACTGTATAACGGCACTGGATGCCATGTTGGAGGGAAAAAAGTACAGTGGGGGCATTGAGTGGCAAGACCATCGTATCCCTGCGATGATGCTCGCTCTATCCAAGAAGTTTAGACAGAATAGCAAGTGTGCCCGGTCCCTATTGGATACAGGTGACCGTGACCTACTTGAAGCCACGATGCATCCGTTCTGGGGCTGTGCAACTAGGTATGAGGATGCTGCGTACGATGATGGTAGCTTTGATGGCCTCAATAACCAAGGTAAACTGCTGTGCAAGTTACGTGGCGAGTTACGGCAAGATGAGGATCGTAAACTGATGCTGAGGGCCGCGGAGGAGCGACGAAATACTCAAGCTGCCCTAGAAGCTCAAGTTCAAGCTGCTCAACTGCGAGCAAGTCAAGATGCTGAACTGCGAGCAAGTCAAGCTGCTCTGATTCAAGCTGCAGGCCCGGTGCAGCAGGTAGAGCTTGACCCGGCCGTGGCTGAAGAACTAGCATCAAGAGCACTTAGGGTCACGTACGCATCAACTGCGTAAAATCTCCTAAAAACTCATTATTTAATCAGTTTTACTAGGAAATTTACATCTATAGTTTATAAATCTAAATTAAATTAAGTTAAATCAAATGGAATCGAGTGTGTACAGTAATTATATATCATACTGTCATTTGAGTTGTTGCATGTGTGTCATCTGAGTTAATCAATACTGGATTATATGTATTAATTAATAGAATTTTTGAAATTTGAAAATAACTAAATGTCACCCTCATTCTCTATTTACTGACTGACATTAAGTTGCATCTGTATTTGTATGAGCGACTCCTAGAAGTATCGTGTAATTCTGTTATATGAAGTACATTTGGTAATTGAGTCCAGCTATGTACATATTCATCTTCTGAGTTGATCGGCATTTAATCACATGTGATTTGATAGAATGACTAAAAGTTATAACTATGTCAGTCTCATATTGTTATTTTCTGACCAACATTAAGCTGCATTTCTATTTGTATGAACGACTCTTAGGAGCATCATGTGATCTGGCATGTGAAGCACATATGGTATTTGAGTTCAGCCCTGTGCATATTTGGTACTAAACGGCTACCGGTAATAGGGTATTAGCTTACTAATGAGCGACACGTGAGTGTTGCTAGTTTTACAGTCATGGGTTATTTGAATTTGATAATCTAAAATTGGTATTACTTGTCTACCAGTACTTATCGCTGTTATTATTAATAACAATCGTACAGTACCGGCCGTCCAGTGTATGATGAAGGCTAGCATCTAATATAGACGGCCTACTTACCGGTAGCTGCATTTACTAAACAATAATAATGATTGAGCTCAACTTGCAAGGCTAATAAGGCCCAACCTGCTGTAGATTCAGTATTGTGTACGCTCATGTATACACAGTTCTACTGTTCAGGCGTCATGTCCTTATACTTGACTAGTAATTGTTGCCTACCTGGCTAATAATCTAATAATCTGTTGAAATAACAAAATAATGAACTGGTATTGTGGTATTACGGTAGTAATGATCTTCCATGCTGGAGATTGTATGCTCTGTGTGCACTGAAATATACTTGTGTACATTACCGGTAACTTATCATTACATGCGCCTTGTAATAAGTAGTTACGTGGCTTATAGCATGCTGAAATAGTGACTTTGGTACTGCGGTATAAGGGTATCATGTGATTGTGTATTGGTGACCGATGGTCATTGGGTTTGAGGGAGCCCCAACTACATGAATTAGACTAAGGAAATCAATAACGGCTACCATATTGAACTAATTGTAGGTGGTAATTTGAAGACCGCCAAACTGTATATGTTTGTGTATTAACACTGTGTTATCTTTTGACTTTATTTTTTGATGAATTTATCTTTATTGCTCTGTTTGTGAGCTGAATATCTTTTTGTGAATATCCATATGTGAGTGAGTAATGGATGTTTAACGCCATTTCGACAACTAA
>CANHQG010000234.1:0-62401 GCA_947462335.1 Harmothoe impar
ATACATTTCTATAGTAAAGTAACTTGGTTAGAACAAAGGACTGTTGGTGTAAACTTGTTTATAACAAACAAATTATTTACATTCAGCAATATATTTCAGAATTTTCTCAGAGAAATTAAGGGAATTTTATTATAGAAACTTTTAAAAAAATGTCTAGCAAATTCCTTTTAACCCCTCCAGCCGCTCAGGAGGCCTTGGGTGGGGGGAGTTGCCTTTGAACATGCCAAGGCTCCCCTACCTCCTCCAGCCGCTCAGGAAGCCCTGTGGGCGGGGGCAGCCGGCTTTGAACATACCCAAGGCTCCCCTACCTCCTCCAGCCGCTCAGGAAGCCCTGTGGGCAGGGGCAGCCAGCTTTGAACATACCCAAGGCTCCCCTACCTCCTCCAGCCGCTCAGGAAGCCCTGTGGGCAGGGGCAGCCAGCTTTGAACATACCCAAGGCTCCCCTACCACCCCAGCCGCTCAGGAAGCCCTGTAGCCAGTGTGGGCAGGGGCAGTCGGCTTTGAACATGCCCTGGGCTCCCCTACCTCCTCCAGCCGCTCAGGAAGCCCTGTAGCCAGTGTGGGCAGGGGCAGTCGGCTTTGAACATGCCCTGGGCTCCCCTACCTCCTCCAGCCGCTCAGGAAGCCCTGTAGCCAGTGTGGGCAGGGGCAGTCGGCTTTGAACATGCCCTGGGCTCCCCTACCTCCTCCAGCCGCTCAGGAAGCCCTGTGGGCGGGGGCAGTCAGCTTTGAACATGCCCAAGGCTCCCCTACCTCCTCCAGCCGCTCAGGAAGCCCTGTGGCCAGTGTGGGCAGTCGGCTATGACATCTGCCTTAGATTGGGGGGAAATCAAAGGGTGATACCCCGGCCTCTGTGCCCGGCCCTACCGCCTCTGTACCCGGCCCTAATGCAACACAAGTTTATGTAATAGATAGATTATAGTTATGAGAGGCTAGCTCAAAATAACCACTGTAAACTGGCTGGCACCCGTATATAGTATAAGTTTACAAACTAGGTAGGTCCATATTGAATACATATATACTATGGGGGATTGAGGGACATCTAACATCCCTAGAAACTGCCTAAACTGTTGGACTTGGTTATAACGAAATTTGGTTATAACGAACTTTTTGCCTGGTCACAAGGGATTCGTTATAACCAAGTTTTACTGTACCATTAATAGTGACGTTGTATACTAGTTACAGACCACTCCTTATCTGGCAGCTTTAGTCAGACCCGGGAGTCAGACCTCTCAGTATCAGGGACACACTGTCATCATGCTTCAGCCTCTGCGGTGGGGAGTGGTCCGGGTCAGGCCTATTTAATAAAGACCAAAGGTTGTAAGGCCTGCAATGATAAACGCTCATTGAGGAGGCTTCATCCCTCATGCACTTTCTCCAAGGTTCTCATTAAATCTGTAAATGGATCTCATAAAGTAGAAATGTAGGTGCTGCTGAACCCAGAGAGAGTATGGGATTCTTTTATCCCCATGGTCAAGGGCGTAGTGAAGTAGGCCGGGTATAAATTACCACATATATTTTCCCCTTCAAAACCAGCGGCATCGTTTTCGTGTCAAATAGTATCTATGATGGAGATACGATTCAGTCATCAGCCAATTGTGGCAATGCTATACAGTAATACACTGACTGACTATAGTAAACTGTATAGCAGGCAGAACCTCTATTGTGAGAGGCTGGGGAGATGGAGCAGGTCCGTACAGCAACTCCGACCTGCTCACAGCTAGGCCTAAATAATAGTCTATTACATGCGTTGGTCTGCCCTGCAGGTTCAATAAGATATAGGGTGGCCATTACATATATAGACAGTGGTTGTTAATCAGCTGAACATGCCTATAATGTCCGCAAATAGCCATGACACACAGTGTGGGCAGTGGGTGGTCAAATCCATAAAGCACGTCCAGCCTGCAGAGGGGCGGTCAATTCCCGACCTACTACTTCACATTATCACTGCCACATCGAAGATAACAGACATACTGGCCATGCACCTGGATGCAATATCATGCAGCCAGAGGCATTGGAGGGGGAGGGGGTGGGGTATCTGTTATACTCCGATGTCGATTGACTACAAGGAAATCCCCCAGCAATACCTGGCCATCGATGATCCTCTCCCCGCCACCATACACAAAAAACAGCTTCTGACTGAATAGAAAGAGCGAGAATGGGAAAAAAAAGCCATTGGCCATCCTCCCAAAGCCCTGTTGACGTCAGACCCATGTGGGCACTGCCATTGATCGCCGTCCTTTGGCTTCTGCCGGATAAATTGGCAGCAATTATCCTTCACAGAGAGGATGTGCATAAGTAGCGGCCGCAGAAAAAGACATTGGCACCGCACCGCACAGATAATCTGAAGGCCAGCGAGTTGGGAACTTGTTGGTAGGAGGACTGAATGCCGGGAATTATCATTATGACTCAGACCGTTGACATGTCTGAAGAACGCCATGGCTTGGGCAGAGAGCCTAAAACTAGTAAAAGACTATGCCTCTTTGTTATTGTTAATAATATCCTCTATCGAAGTTTCAAGGACAACAAAACATGCTCTTGGCGAATGAGATTGGTATTGCACCGGAAGCAGAAGGTCCTCCCCGAAAAAAAGCGGAAGCAGGTTTTCCGTCTAGTACAGAGGTTGGTAGCGTGGTGTTATCTTACAAAATACATGGAGTCAGCTGAGGTCAGGGGGGTACAAACACATACAAATACAGTGTATACTTCTCTGAGACAAGGATCCATGATAGAGGGGTAGGGGGGGGGGGGGGTGCCAAGGGGAGCGCCTCTTCCATTGATGGATAACTGTGATAAGGATGTGGCGAAATGACCGCGAAATGATTCACTTGGTGACAGGTCAGGGCAATAGAAAGGTATGAATTCAAATGGTCACATCACAAGAAGACTCCACACCGATGAGGCCAAAAAAAAAAGGTGTGTTTCAGGTTACCCGACCCTACCTAGCAAAACAGGGCCGACCCTAGAAATTTTTATCCAATTTTGAAAAAAAAAGTAATAATAGGACCATTTCAGTCAATTTGATAGTCCGCGAGTCGACGCCGTTGTTGGCGAGTCAGCGCTGAAGTTTACGAGTCAATTTTTTGGTACTTTTCAGGCCATGGGATCAATCTGTCTTTAGAAAACATTTTTTGGGCTATCTCAGAGTCAAATTGACAGTCCACGAGTCGACATAGTTGCCTGCGAGTCAGCACTGGAGTTTGCGAGTTAATTTTCGAATACATTTCAGGCCAGATTAAAAAAAAAAACATTTAAAAAAATCAAAAAAAATCCGACCTACCCTACCTAGATTTTCCGACTATGTAACCTGAAGCACACCTCTTTTTTTTTGGCCTGAACAGATGTCTACGACGTTCTTAGTTCCCAAGAAAGTATCATACATATAGCGCCTTTAAAAACGGATTTGCTCACCTGGAAGCACGTTGACCTGTTTCGTAAGTTCCTTTGGTGAGACCCGTTTAGCGGGATTCTAGTCCCGGATTCTAGTCAACTATTTTTCAGCTATCTATGTTTTGTACTGTTCACATACTGTTTTTATCACCATGGTATCTATGTGTCTTTACAAAGACATACGACTCGGTGCTCTAATCTCTATGGCTTTCACTATCATATTCATGAATAGTAAGGGACGTACCCTTTGCTTCTCTTTTTTCCATTTGATGTTAAGCAGCTACATGTACGTAGTTTATACGTGTATATAACGGAATTACACATCAGTGACCACTTAATTGAAGCAAGACCTATAGTCTTGTCTTAAACGCTCAGATCTCGGTACCCCTCCAGCGACAGTCGGGGTGGGGCTGGGACAGGTACTCAGCCCTATATATGAGGGCGCTGGGGGTTTAACGTTAAAGCAAATTAAAAGGGGGTCTTCTGTTTGCTGTTTCTCAGTCTTTGATCACTGTTTGTCGACTACATTTATTGACGTCATGAGGTAAGTGATGCGGATATTCAGTCTAGGAAAGAATACTGCATGGCTTAAGTCTAATTTGCCATAGGCATCGATATTTTCCGTATGGCCTAATGATTTGCATTACTTTTTGCTCACCATGAAGCTAATAAACTCCACCCCCCCTCCCCCTCCACTCCCTCTTCCCAACGATTGGAGCCTTCTCCTTCCTCTAGACAGGTTACAATGTAATTGCCTGTCAACAGCAATACAATTGCAAGTATGAGAGGACGGCTTGGCCTCAATAATGATGGACTAATTAACAATTCAATAATCTAGCAGGGGCAGACTGAGAAGTCGGTACTGTAAGTACTGATATCAGGGATAGCGACAATGCTTCATATATGTTATTATTCCAAGAGGACAAGTTCGATACAATGTAATTACAAATTTGACTTTCTAATTAGCATGTATGAATTTATTTACACGTATTGGTTGTATATGCCCTGCAACACCACGCATTATATATCACTCTCAAGTTTTGGAAGATAGAATCAGATTCCCCCAAGCGGAACTACCAGTTGCATTGACAACACGCCACACTGTAAAAAAAATGTCGTCAAAATGACGTTGAATCACCGGCAACTTTTGGGACATAACTTTCACCGTTTTTTTAATGGTGACGGTCACCGTTAATTTTACGCAGAATCACTGTTCATTTTACACAGAATCACTGTTCATTTTACGGTGAATCACGGTTAATTTTACGTTAAATCAGCATTAATAGATTCACAGTATTCAAAAATACAGAGAATATTCGATAAGCCTCACAGGGAGTCTGATTATGGTGACTTTAGTTACTGTAGCATACATCTAAAAACTTACGGATAAGCCATACTTTGACTTTGTCCTTATCCTATACGCACCACTGACGATATGACTTGCATACTAGCCCTGGCCTTTACAAGAGGTTTTACTCTATAGGATTGATACAAGGCAGAGTTTCCAGAGGTGAGGATATATGCACAGTATATTACCACAAAATAGGTGTATAGATCCAGACAGCTACTTTCTTCTGGATATTATCAAGTGATCATGGTATTTTGTCAAACCTATCACAAGATTGAATTGTTCAATTGTCAAACATATAGATTAATTGAAAATCACCATTATTTCAACATGTATACTCCACTTCAAGGGCTCACACTCTCCAGAAAAATCTTCTTACAAACCAGGCCACCTATCTATGGCAAGATCCACTATATGTGGCTCCCTCTGGGATTTGACATTAGAAGATGAATTTACGTTGAATCATTGTAATCCAAACCAGGTTAACATTTAACAAGGATCCACTGTGAAATGGCTGATATTTACAGTGCTTCATTGTATTCCAAATAACGGTGAATCAGCGTTAAATTTTACAGAGCGAATCTGTAAAAAGTACATCTATTTTTTACAGTGCAGGTGGTCTTCCCTCCTGATCTTTTTGTCACCTTTGAGTCATAAAAGTAGACCAAATTACTGCTTATTGACTGAAAATGTACGAACAACACCGTGTTTTTCTAATGCGTCTGTGTCATTGCTACAAGTGTCGGAAGAATGCAGTTTCTTATCACTGGAGCCTGAACCACTGTACACCCCCATATTGGACAGGGGACACCGTCTACCCTCTAGTCTTACTTGTCTAGCCCTTTAAAGGACACCATGAGCCTTAAGGCGTCATGTTCTTTTATTGCAAATTCCCCCAACACTGCGTCAGTCAGTAACTCGCTGGTGCTGTATTGGCGTATTATGCCAGCTTTGAGGGAGTGTAATCTATAACTTCCAGTGCATCATACAATGTAACATGAATACAGCGCATTCCAGTTTAATATTCAGCAGGGCTGCATCCATGGGTTATTCCGACAAAGGTCATAGTGCATTAAAGCACTGTGCTGCTCTTAAAGGGCTAACAAGGTTTACCTGAGCATCTCGGCGGCACGAGCAGCTCGGGGGGGGGGGGGGGGGACAGGAGCAGCTCTATAGGCACTAATAGCATTAGTCTCAGCTATCAATTTCCAGACCACTGCTCCTGTTGGAGGCTCCACACGTGCCATGTAAATACAATAAAGGAGCCATGTTCTCCTTGCGGCCCACCACCAGCACGTTAATCTGCCTAATAGTCGGTGGTTTGGTAGGGTAGGTCCGGAACCTTAAGAGCCCAAGTCTTACTGCCCCTACAGCAAGAGTCGGGTGGGGCGAGGGCATGTATAGTATTGGCTTCATATAGGGGAGGTGGTGGTTTAAGGGGTGGATGTATTAAATAGCTTGTGGAGGGTTTGTCCAATTGAAATGGAAAGATTCCCTTTCATTGACAGCACTTTCAAAATGTCTGCCTTCTATAATTGCCCCATCAAGCAATCAAGCAATGTGTCTGCTGCCTTCATTGGAAGATTGTCAATGTAAACTTTTCACCAAAAAGACTGAAGCAAGTCTGGGATAACAGATATCAGTGATGCTTTCAGGCCCAGTCTTCTAGAAGTGAGTCTAATTTACAAAGATCACAGCCCGTCCCCGGGCAGCCAGTGCAAAGCAGATAACGAGCCATTGAGCAAGTCAACTGTAACTTCCTGCTTACATTGAGTTTTATAATCACAGAACAACGGTAAAAACAAAGGTGAGCGGGTACACTGGTTTAATATCACATCAAACTCACTTATCGGGGGTTTCTGTATTTGGTTTTATGACAAGCTTGTACTTGATATATTGCCACAAAGTACCTTCCACGAAGTAGTAAAGTGCAGCTTTCCTTGAAGCCGCACACCTATTATTCTTTCTTCCTGGCAGAAAGCAGGAGATAAAATACTGACAGAGGCAGACACAAAGAACCGGGGGCGGTGTATTTGTCTGAGGATAAGTGATTTTTAACATCAATGTATTATTGGCTGATATTGAGTTTCGCTTTGTCTTTCAGAGTATTGTTCCCATGGACATACAGAATGCATCCCCCTATAGAAAGGTATGAATTCTAAATTTAAAAAAAAAGAAGCAAAAATAGGTAGACAACTCATTCAGGAGTACTTATCAGCCATACCTGGAAACATAAAACATGTGTTTAAACTAACAATGGCCACCATCCAGGAATCCGCCGTTTTCTCTCATGGCAAAAACCATTAGACGTAAAGAAACCATTCCCCAGACGTCATACGAGGCCATAAGGCCAATCGGGGTCATGGCCTTCCACGAAGCTGCTGGGATGTTAAAAGATCAGATGGCAACTCCAGCACCAGGAACGTTCATTTCTTAACGATTGCCTCTTTGGTTCTTACCTTGAGAGGCAGCCTCGTAGCCAAGATAATATTATTGGGGATCGACTTGTTTGGGGGTATTGGGGACTTTCATGCTATCACAGGGTGTAAGGTAATATTGACTGGGAGCGTTGCCGCGTAACCCTATTAATCTGGACTATTAGTGTGCATGGCTAATGTATATTTACAGCTATATTGAGCTGTTATATGCTGGCATTGCACAATTGAGTGTAACTGGTATACATGTGCTACACCTAATATATCACATTGATTTCCATAGGCCTTTTGGTCAATTATGGGGGCATTCTAGCATTGTATTTAGAAGTGAATGTTGTGGTACACGTACATTTTCTGTACCTATGCCATAGACTCTCTTACACCTCTCTTGAATTTTTACCCGACGTGAGGTTAACTGTTAAGACATTCATTGTCCTCTTTATTACCCTTGACTTATGACATAGGGGTATACAACATACATGCAGTATGTAAGAGGAAAGTTACGGAGATAAATGACGGTGCCTGTGGGTTCAGGCTCGGACACCGGTTGGGGGATGGCTTCAGACGGTCACCTATACTGACCCCATGACATGAACTGACCGTGCCACTGACCTCCAAGTCACCTCCATCCACCCTCTAATACACACAAAGAAATGTGAGTCATTGTCGCTAAAACTACCTGACTCTTAGGTGAGGGTAGTTTTAGCGACAATGACTCTCACTTTTCTGAGGGTGTATCCTCCAGCAGACCGAATACTATTTTATTATTTAAAGTTGCAAACTCAATAATGCCATGACATACACTAATGATTTACTTATCAGTTAATACAGCAACTTATAATGTGAGTGGACTAGATAACTTAGTCTATTGGATCATGCTATATTTAATGAGAATCAAATAAGAGGATAGGTGGTCTACTGAAATATCTAATCCGTGAACATTACATGAAAGATGACAGCTTGGAAGTTCGGCATTGCATCTTTTGTTTATTTAGGACCATTAACTAAGTTTTAATCACGTATAGGAGCTCGTCTACACTGTGGACAGGGTAATTTGGAATTCAGGATTGTAATTGACTTTCACAGGTGCTTGGTAGGAAATGAGCTTTTCATGTTTCATAAGAACTGTGAAAGCTAATTTGCAGACCAGAATATTCATGAATGAGCTCTGGCAGGGTACAATGTATGTCGGTGTCACCCATCCTATATTTGGCTGCCCCCCCCCCCCCCCGCCCCCTCCACAACACTGTCTTGTCCTATCATCCTACATCACCCCCGGGCATCACCCTTGTCGTGATATACCACCCAGAACTCTAGTAGTTGAACCCCTTTCCAAGCAAAACATGTCAGTGTCATGAAGCCATAACCCGATACTTTGGATACAGTCTAGTTACGCTACCTTCAAAGCCTGCATACATATCGATGTCATCCTCTTTCTAAATCCTCTACGTATACCCCCATCAGTACAGAGAATTGGCTTTTAAATCAAAAAGTATCTCATACTCATACTGACCCCGTAGTCTTCGACATCTTATAAAATGAAAAGCTTTTTAGTTTACATAATCAATGTTCGTATCGTCAGAAGACAAGAACTACAGCACATATACAATTCCAGAGCACCTTTTGTACATCTTTTTGCATTGAACGATTTAGTTGCCTGTATCATTCATGTGTGTGGTATCCACTAGAGATCAACTCAATGCTTTCATGTGGATCCTGGAGTATAACTATATGGCATTTATATTAAAGGGACACAGGTGACCGCCTGTGAACTCTGTGACATATATAGGTGACGTACCGTCTTCGGGTCAGACGCTGCAGCACTCTGACGTCATAGCTCGTGAACCTACCCATGTGTCCCTGAAACCTAAACCCATGTCACTCACCACTGTCAGCATTCTTGGAAGTCCGCAGACACCAAACGTAGTATAGTATGTTTACAAAACCAACACCTCTGTATTCCAGCTTACACACACGGTATCTATGTTTGCGTGTAAACCAAGAATTTTTTTTTTAATGTGAGATATGGCCATGACCAGAGCATCTCAAGAATGAGAGGAGGTACTGAGAAAACTATTGAAATCCCGGCATGTATAATTTGACCTCGACTATACATGAAAACTGATATTTCAATTAAAGCGTTGACTAATTTCTCTTGAATACATCTGTCAATACGCGGTTCATGTGATGAGGAAGGGGACATTATTTTACAATAAGGAGAATGTATTCACTTATCAGTGATGCAGTCCTGTAGAGATCCAGTTCATGTACGGTATCATGATATCGTTGTCTGTGGTATCGCTACTACTTGCAGATAGTGGGTGATCTGGTGTTTACATACATGTTCACTATCTACATTACACGGTCCAAATAATAACAACTACGGTACATAACCCATTATCAGACACCCTAAGCTTACACAAAGGACCAATAGTAGGGTGTCTCTAAATAACAATGTCAAGTATTAGATTATGTCTATGAGACTATTGAGGATGGTCACGTTTGGGGGAGATCTGAAGGGGGTGTAGCCATAGGAGTAGATGAGTTGACCCCTTTATTGGACAATGGCATGAGGAACTCTAGTCGTGGCCACGTTATACATGTAATACTGATTGGTCTGAATCTAAACTATGACTATGGCAATGTTGGAATTAAGCCATAAATGTTTCCCATCTAGCATGAGCTCATCATGTCTCTGTATATGATCTAGATAAGGTTTAATATCATAACTACAAAAGATAAGCAGCATGCTTCTAGTATTCAGTATTACAATGGGATTGCGACAATGCCGAGCTGGTGGCAGCTACTTTAATAGTCGCCCCTCCAACACACAGGCACAAGCATTTTAAAATTATTTTTCAGATATCAAATTATAACACTATTATGAATTGTCTCAACATCTATCATACTCTTACAATGCTTTTCTCAGATGATGAGGCGATCTGTATGAATGGTTTATTCTGCTAGGAGTAGACAATGGATCATAAACGCCAAGAGATAATTAAAATTTCCAGCCTACCTTAATATATTATGCTCACCACTAATTGACCACTGATTATAAATGCACACGCGTACCTTACCTCAGGCTTGAATATACAGAATCCATACTATGGTCTACCACTTGTAGGATATAGCTCCAACTTTAAGTGAAGCATTGCATATTCATTTACATGTCCTTTATGAGAGAAGTTGGCAGGAGTTAGTCCAATACGCTAAATTACTGGAAGGTCGCTGCACAAGAGTGGTCCGAAGACAGGGCAGTGTCAGGGAGTTGGGGATACTGTAGGACATGATGGGCACATTACTGTCAGAATGAAGGGACGCCTCTAAATTAAACCACGGTGGAGGGTAAGATGAAGGAGTCCACACAGTAAGATGAGTTACATCCACTCCACATACTAAATAAAGTAACTGAGGTTTAAGTAAAGGGTAACCTACCCTCTAAATTCAGACCATGCTGGAGGGGTATGACCTCGGGTATGAGGGCACCAGCCAGTTTGTCATGGTTATTTTCATACACCCTCAGGTCCATGTATGGGTTAAACTTTACATAGAATCGGTGCATGGGTATCTTTAAATCACTCCACCCAATGCTTCAACAACAGCAGCTAAGAACTGGACACACCCTGGGGCACACCCATGTTTTTCAAGCTATGGCCAATGGGAGTTTAGCGTGTGTGATGATTTATGGCCTTGTAGCACTGAATGCCTTATTCTGAGCACATCCTGGAACCGAGCCATGGCAATTACATTGTGCATGCACCGAGCCACGTGCCTCATTAAAAGGTTGCTCTACCGACAAGCCATATCCATATCTGGATGGTTAACACACCATGAAATGACACTGATTGACACACAACTATTAAATGTAAGTCATCATTGGATGGTGACTTTTGAATAAGGACAGGACATCGTAACATTGGAGGAAGGTGGCAAAGTGTATGATATAGCTACTGGAGATTATTTTTTTCAATACCTGCATGTCACTTGGACCACCATGCTACCTATTGTATATAAATATAAATATATATATATATATACATATATATATATATATATATATATATATATATATATATATATATATATATATATATATATATATATATATATATGTATATATATATATATATATATATATATATATATATATATATATATATATATATAAAAGCAATATTTGCCATAGTATGGAAGAGGCAACACTGTAGAAGTGGCAGTCTGTGGAGCATTAGCGGCTGGACTAAAATATACAGAGGGTCAAGGCAGGTCAACACAGGTGTAGTACAGAATAGAGTGAACTCTTCACCTCCGGAAAAGTTCTCCTTTTTGACCACCCAAACCCATAGCACCTTCTAAGCAGTCAAGTGTACTTCCTCCTATTAGAGCATACGTTAGTTACATATTCTTATTCCACCGTATACACAGGGCTTTATGTCCACATGTCGTTAAGATGCACCAATGCAGCCCGACGAGTAACTCACCAGCACTGCAATGATGCACCATGCCGACCCTTTTGAAGTGGATCCACCATATGTGGTCTTTAAGATGAATGAATGCAACATTCGCGAGTTACTCGCCAGGTCAGTCTGCATTCTTGGGAGCAGCACCTACGTCACACAGACGAGTTTAGCCCTTATCTGGTTGACCTCACACCTGATAAGGGTACTGGAAAGGGGTTAAATCAAACAGGCAATGTGTGGGGAAAAGGTGTTAAAATCTTTATCGCAAGATATCTAGTTAATATTGGGATTAAAGTGAGCTTACCTGTAAGTGAACTTTGATTACTATTTTACCGAGGGCAACCTGTAGTGTTGCGGAGAGTACACGAGAAGGAAGAGCGCATGCGCGTGTGACGTCAGTATTCAGAGCGATAGAGAATGAAGAAGCTTAACAATTAATTAAGGAACACTTACTTAATAAAATATTCATTAGAGCTCCCTACTTAATTAATTCGAGGCAACCTGTAGTCACCAAATAAACTACTCAACTAATGAGTACACCGCCAAAATTCTTAAATTTAGAATTTTAAAGGGTGAGGCGGGTAGGGCGTGTACTCTCCGCAACACTACAGGTTGCCCTCGGTAAAATAGTAATCAAAGTTCACTTACAGGTAAGCTCACTTTAATCCCAATATTTTACCTCGTGCTACCTTAAAGTGTTCCGGAAGCACACGAGAAGTTTAGAGCAACTTTAAGCTTCTTCATTCCTATCAATACAGATAGTCAAAATATTTGTTAAGTCCGGAACCATTTAATCCCTCCACTTTATTCCATAGAATAAGCTGTGAACCTCCCACAAAATTTTTTCTTTCTGGACTTCCATAATAATAGTTGTTTTTTTTTACACAAAGTGAAACAACCACTTCTTTAACATACTTTCAACTTTATTTCTTTTGAGTCTTTAAACTATTCTTCATTTGTGCTAAGTAGACTCCCTTCAGCTGATAGCAACTTTATAACAGGGTAAACATTAACTGTTTTTCTTGGATTTTTAACAACAAATAATCCATTTTCTATATTTCATAATACACATATTATGAGCATTCCTAGTCTTAATTAATCTATTAAGACCCATTCTCTATAATTATAGTAATTAATTAACATTTTACATTTTATCATAATGAACACATCTGTGGTCTTGAACACAATATTAAGACCTAGTAACATGGTGACATAGTAATTATGTACTGACCCCCAGGATATTACAGCAAGTCGCTCTATTCCTGAGCCACTTGCTGTAATATCCCATGGGCCATGTCAGCACTATCGTGCTCCACCTCTTTGTTGTAGTGCCTCGCGAAGGACGCCGCGTTCCTCCACGAGGCACTACGCATTATCTTATTCAAGGGCACTCCCAGCACCCGAGCAGCAGATGTTGTTGCTCCCCGGGTGCTGTGGCCCTTGAATCTGGTGGTGTCGATCCCCGCCAGGTGAAGAATTTCCACCGTCCATCGAGAGATGGTGTCTCTCGATGGAGGGTGGAAAGGGGGGACCGTTGTCAGCAGGAGGGACCCCTCTGGGTTTGACCTGAAGTCCTTGGACTTTCTGAGATACACCTTTAACGTGTTAACCACGCAGAGTCTCTTACAGTTATTGAACGGTACTAGTTTAAGAACATTTAATGGATCCCCCAATCTATTATGTTTAAGGAGCTCCTGGAATCTGAAGACGAAACCTGTGTCGTCGTCGCTGGTCATACCTTTTAAAACCATCTTAAGAATGGTTTGACCCCTTTGGCCTGATGTTAACAGCAGCATCATAACTAGCTTCTTAGTGAGCCGCTTAAAGTCAAGTTCCTTGTTAGGACCCCAGTCCTTAAAGAGGCGTAGGACCTCTTTGACATCCCAGAAGGTCTCATACCTTGGTGCTGGAGGTCGCATTTCATAGCCTGCCTTAACAAGAAAACACACTGTAGGATGCTTTCCGAAGTCGTGTCCGTCGTACTTATCTAATATCAGGCTCAGTGCGCAGCGCGCGGTGTTCAGGGCAGAGTAACCGCAGCCGCGGTTATGAAGTAGTCTAAGAAATTTCAGTGCCTGAGGTAGAGTAGGTTTTAAGACACTCACACCCTCTTCAATACAATAATTAGCCCACTTCCTAAGGTAGGTTTTATATGTGGACTTAGATGAGTTACGCCATGCGTTCATGATGAACCTAACAGTTTCCTCATCCACCCCTTTATCTAAAAGTTTTTGGCCAATAAAGGGCAGATCATTCTTATCAACTTTATACAGTTCTCTATTTACTCCAGTAGACACGCGAGCAGTGGTGTCTTCTGCATGTGCTGTCGAGGTTTGCCATGTGCCTTCAGATTGCCCTGATGTGGGCGGAACCTGATTCTGCGTGTAGCTGCGCGTAGTAGACGGGTGTACCACCACTGTGTAGGCCAGTCGGGGACGATCAAGAGGATTCGACCCCCATCCTGCAGCGCCTTGCGTAGCACATGGCCCACGACGCTGAAAGGTGGAAAAGCATAAGAAAACATATTAGTCCAATTGAATGTGAAAGCATCAATTTTCCATGAGTCTGGCTCATAGTTCAGGGACACATATTTCTCAATTTTTCTGTTTATTCTTGAAGCAAACAGATCCACTTCTGGTGTGCCGAAAACCTTGCAGACTTTTTGGAACAACTTTTGATTTAATTCCCATTCTAAGTCATCTGAGAAATTTCTGGACTTGTAGTCTGCTAAGACATTGTCCACCCCTGGTACATGTGCTATTGATAGCCAGTTACCTTTCTCTTCAGCCCAGTCCCATATCCATCTGGATATCTCATTACATGCGGGTGACTTTACTCCCCCCATGTTTTTGACATAGGCCAATGCAGTGGTATTGTCTGTCATAATCTGGATGTGTTTACTCTTCTGTCTGACCAGACTTTGAAGACCAAAAAGGATAGCTACTAATTCTTTTATATTAATATGCTCCTCCAATTCCTCTCCTATAAATCTGCCTCCGGCTGTTTTTGTGCCCTTGTGGGCACCCCAACCTTCACCTGAGGCATCAGTGAAAACCTCTAGAGTAGGGTCCCCCTTGTCTATGATTCTCTCTCCCGAGGGGAGATGGTCTATCCACCATTGAATGTCCACCTTGACTCTATCAGACAGAGTCATTGTAGCATCAAAGTTACCTTTGTTTGCTTTAAGAGCCACATTTTTCTCTATTTCTAAGAGTTTGATATGGGCTGCCCCAAAGTCTAATGCTACTGCATAGGCAATCATTAGGCCTACAAGGCCTGCTATTTCTCTGATGGAGACCTCCTCCAGCTCTAAGATTTCTCTAGCTACTCTATCAAATTTTTCCCTCTTCTCAGGGGTAGGCCTGACTACCATATCTACTGAGTCTAATTCAAACCCTAAGAAAGTCAGTTTTTGGGATGGTTCCAAAACTGATTTCTTCTCATGTATGACAAAGCCTAGACTGTCTAAAGTGGTAGCTAGCAATTCTGCAGAGTGTCTACACTCTTCCTCGGTGTCTGCAATGATAAACGAGTCATCAATATAGAAGAAACACTCATGTCCTAGTTTTCTGAGGGATGCATAGATTGGAGTCAAGATTTTTGTAAAAAATCTTGGGGCACAGGCTAGACCATTTGGAACTGCTTCAAACTGATAGAGTCTGCCTTCCCATTGGAATCTCAACAGCTTTTTGTACTCTTGTTGGATTCCTACACTATAATAAGCATCTTTCAGGTCAACAGAGGCCATGAATGCTCCTGGTCTTAACATGAGCATAGCAGTGAACAATGAAGTCATTTTGAAATGTTCATATTCTACTTTCTTGTTTAACCTGGTTAAATCTAGTACAAGTCTAAATTGTCCATTTGGTTTAGGTCTAAGAAATACATTAGAGATGAACTCTCCCTCTTCATGCTCCACTTCTGTGATGACCCCTTTAACTAGTAACCCCTCTAGTTCACCTGTCATCGCAGCTTTTTCCTCAGCCTTTAAATCCAAAGGCCAAGGAATTCTGCTTTGATAGGGTTCTTCTAGAAAAGGGATGGTCACACCTGCCACTTGAGACAGGACCCATGGATCAGAGGTGTATTTTGTCCATTCATCTACAAATCTAGTTATGTTACCTGCTTGGAAATTACTGGCAGTATTGATAAAAGGAGCACCTACCTGCGCAATTAAGCGCTCCTTTTGCCAAAAGGCTTCTTGTTGGCGTTAGGTGGGCCGGGAGCCCTCTGGCGGAAGCCCTGGTTCTGGTTGTTATACGGGTAGCGAGGCCTCCAGCCCTGCTGTTGGTTCCCATAGTTCTGGTACTGCTGGTTCCAGAAGGGGTTAGGGGCTCTGAACTGAGGTCTGTAGCCTCCCTGCTGACCTCCTCTAGGCCCGTAGTGGAAACCTCCAAAGGGTCCTCCCTGCCTAGGCACATTGTTAGCGTACTTGTTATTCTTATGTTTCTTGTTTGCTTGATTTCCCTGGCCTTCTGCCTTCCTTTTCATCACCTTGTCACAAAGTTTCTTGGAAACTTCAGCTTTTCTGACTGCTTCGGCGACATTCTCTCCATATAAGTCGCTGCACTCCTTGTTATCCCTAGCCTCTCTAATCACTACTTTAGCGAATTCTCCTTGAATACACGGTTTAGCTACCGATTTCCTTCTTTCTATAAGTCCCAAGGACGTGTGTACTAGAATCTCTAGAGCATCGGTGAACGCATCTGAGGTAGCGTTAAGCTCCGGATCCTTGTTTCCTTTTCTCAACATTAATTCGGCCGTTGGAGTGAAAGCTGAAATAGCTGCGGCTATCCCATTCTGTAATTTCTGCAAGTCCCTATCAGCAGTTTTCGCCTGTGGCGTTAGACCTGAATATATCTCGTCGTTAGTACGCTGGGTCGCCAATCTAGGTATGTTTTTAATCCTAGGGTGCTTTCCCAAAAGTTCATCGTACTTCTTTTCGTCGTATGCTTCTATGAAAAGACTATTCACCATGTTGGCAAAATGTATATTGGCTGACTTACCGATGGTCGGGTCATGTTCCCGGCGCTCTTTACTCGCCTTGATGCGAGCCGCCATGCCCCCTTCTTGAAGATCAGGCGGAGACTCTTCCTGTTCTCCATCTTTTGTTTTAGGCAGTGGCCCAGGCTTGATAGACTGATCTACTTCCCGGATTTCATCTTCCGAATCATCCGACATAGCGTGAGTCTGTCTGTCGTCAACTTCTAGACTTTCATCGTCTTGTTGTTGTTGATCAAACCACCCGTCAATCGGCTGTGCTTCGTCATAATTACTAGGGTAACCGCCGTAATATCCTCCCATCTGGTTAAAACCCTGGCCCGGGTATCCTCCAAAAGGTGGATAGTGAGGTTGTTGATAATAATCGAAGATATTTTGTCTAATCCCCGGTTGACTTTGTCGATCGTCCCATTGTTTATCAACATTCAAAATGGCTTCTCTCCCGGAAGCCGCGGACGCTGGTTTCCCGGTCGCTGATTGGTCGTTTAACGACTCCTTATTTGGTGACCGCCGCGTGACCTCGAGTTCGATCCCTGATTGGACGCTCGATCCGCCATCTTCTGTTACCTTGGTGACCGGCGGCTTTTTCAATGCCGCGTCCGTCACTTTCTTGGCGATAATCTTAGCTTTCTCCCGTAATTCTCTAGTTTTACTAGGGGTAGATTGTTTTTCAACTCCCAATCCCTGAGGACTTGGGTCTTTAGCCTTTGATCCCGACTTGGGGTTTGCTTTCTTGTCTGATTCCGACATAACTGAGTTTACAACTCGTCAGACGACAAATTTGAAGTTTTCGTTCGGCAGTCTGCAGTGAAACAGAAAAATACCGAATTACTAATGATTTATACTTTTAAAGTAAATAAACTTTACATCTTTATGTTCTATAGACAAAGCTTTACATCTTTGTCGCGAACTTTACAAGAAATATAATCTTTTATCCTTTAAAAAAGGTGATTTTAATCGCCCGTACTTACCTTCGTCTTAACACGTCAAATACGTCAACACGAACTGACGTCACACGCGCATGCGCTCTTCCTTCTCGTGTGCTTCCGGAACACTTTAAGGTAGCACGAGGTAAAACCTACATCAAAATGCACTGAAAATTCTGAAAGATATTCAAAATATGCTCCAAATTTGAGATGCACTATGTTCTAATGCCATTATCTGAAGAGAAAATAGCAAAAGGGTGACTTTTGCTAGTACATTGCCTACGTAGCTAGACCCTTTGTGACTTCCTTAGTTACAAGACAACTGCTCCCGAGAATTCACATATAGTGAAGTATAGCACTACACACTGTCTTAACGTGCTAATCACGGAATCCTTACAACATTGTACCACATGTACGGTGTATATTGTTTAACTAACGCATTTACTGTACAGTATTAAACGGTAAATGTATTACCTTTTGTAAGCAGGCCTTCTACTCCATCACAACCCTCCACCCCCCATACTGAACTCCATTTACCCCCTTCCATTAAATGCAGTCACGTCTAAAAATACATGTACTCCATAGCCAACAAACTCCATCTCAAAAGAGAGTAAAAGAACGGTTCTCTCAGCGGCTTAGTGAACAATACATTTCTCCACAATGACGTTTCCCCACAGGAGGTCTTTGTGAAAAAGTGGCCGACAAATCCCCTTACCAGAGTCAAGAAATTGCCACTACATAAATGTCAATGGCGAGCAACTGTGAAAGCCATAAGCCAAAGCTAATTAAAGTCTGGTAAACTGATTTAATCTGAAAGCATGTTACATCCGATAGCCGAGTTCAAATCAGATACTAAATGTGAAACTATTTGAATGTCAGTTTCCTAAGAAATGAGGGTGACAAATTTGACACACTAATATAATGAAATTCACGTCCAATATCTCCAGAGTAATCACTTAGGAATATTATTAACATAGGCGGCGGAGCGGTCAGAAAAGTGTGGGGGTTGAGCTGACCAACTACCCAGAGGGTGGGAATGGTGAGGATGTGATGAAGAGGTAGGGGTGGAGGTGGAATTGGCGGGTGGGGGGGGGGGGGGGGGGAGATCAAAACTAGGCAGCCCTATACAAGTTACAAGGTCCCACATACTATAGTAATTAAATCTCAGCAGAAATGACGTAGTCATTCTACCTTTGCTCAATAAAATAAAGAGGTATAAAATTAAAAACTTCTCTGTTTATTCAAAAAAAAGTAAACCCCTTCTCAAAAAGTGTGGGGGTTGAAACATATACCATCCCCCACACTTAAAATGGTGTGGGGGTTGCAACCCCCACATCCCCCACGGTTCCGCCGCCTATAAATTAATAATCTCATCTTTTGACAGCTCTAGTGAGAACCAAATTCCCTTGCAGCCATGCATTCTAATCTGCAAGCTCAACGTAATCTTATTAAGAGAGGCCTTGAAGCCACCGGGTCGACTCTGGTCAAGGTGATCACCCCTGGATCACATGATGAACGTATGCTACTAAGAAGGGAGGGGAAGGTAGACTACCTGTTCCTTCTCCTCCCATCTTAGTACTAGGGAGCCCTCGCTGTGCTGTGCCGTACCGGCCGGCTGGCGACTCGCCAAGACCTATAGGGAGCAGTGTAAGGGGGGCGGTCAATAATTCATATTGATTCCAGTACTTGATACTGCTTTACTTCCTCTTCCCCGTGCCATAAGAAGCACGTCATTGTCAGGCTCAATTGGTGGCCGTTATCGTCACAGGTCATCAGTAATATATATATAAATAGTGTAATTCGAGAGTGTAATATAAAAAAGTGATATATGGCGTGTGTTCTAAAATCAGTAGCAAGCTTAAGACAAGTTTTATGCCTTTACGTGTGATTGTACTGGCGTTTTCAAATATATATTTTAATTCCCCTCCCATTATATGTTCTCGAACTTATATAGTGAGGGTATTGTCGTAATATACATTTTCAAAGCTACAGACCCCAGCATGCACTGACCACTTCCTGCTGGCGGCCGGTATGCAGAGGTTTTAATAATGGAGCCCATTATTGATTTCCCCACATTAAGTCAATGATCTGGACTCCGTCACACACAGAATCAATCATGTTTTATTCAATGTAATGCCATTCTCTTGGACTTGGACTTTCCTGCTCTTTTCACCCCTACATTTGCAGATCTATATATCTATTATTCCTTTAGATCACAAAGTACTATCATCCCGGGACTATCATACATGTGTTGTACTGGTGGACGTGCTCTTAGGCGAATAGTATACCAGCATAGTAGGCAGCATCATCTATATCATGTTTTAGAAAATCATTCAATTTGTACGATTAACATCAAATTCTAGATGTGTATGGCAGTATGTATTAGATGTAAATGGCTTCCATGCGGATGAAATATCGGTTGCCACGTGCTGTGATGAAACCCATCATCAGTAACTACAAAGAGGCGAGGCAGTGTATGAGTAAAGAGTGTGTCATGGACATCAATCTGGAGGAAGCACGCCAAGGGGTTAATAACATTGCCAATACATCACTGTGACGTCATTAACCCCCTCCCTCACACTCCCCTCATCCTGTACCACAACTACAGAGCAACTAGCCCCTAACTCTGCCCTCTGGTAGTCTTATTGCGTGCTCCGGTTTGGGGCTGTCCGATATATAGGTGCCTCAGTATGACCCCATTTTAAGACTCAACCAACCGACATCAATGATCCCTTAAGTGAGACATGAAACTGCCCACATCAATTTACTTTTCAATCTGCGTCATCTTTTTTTCCTCCAGAGAATAATTCATTCATGAAAACTGATTATTAAACATAGCCTTTCATCCACTTGGGTTTTTACCGTCGGGAATTGCTTTGGTTCATGTGCACACCTGTAGCACAAGTGGATATGGCCATCATAGGTGGATCCCCATTTGTCACCAGTTCTGACTCATCTCCTCTATACAAGGTTTACATATTGATAATTTGTAGGGATATTGTGTTAATGTATTGCGTATCACATTATATCCATGGATTATTATTGTACACATACCAGTAATGTATTGTATGTTAAACTCACACATTATATTGACGTATAACTGTGATGCCGGGTTGAGTTGGTGTGATTGTCGGGTCGGCCCCACCTGAGTCACTCACTCACCAGGTGTAGGGCAGTACTGGTATCAGGGAGCTGCTCATACCCGGGTATGAATAAGTCTCCCCTCCCCTCCCCACCACACACACCAAACCACAGCCTGCTCAGTTCCTCCTCCCAGTGACTCAATACACTGTGTTACCCATATCTAACCTCGTGACTTTTTAAAGCGCTATACCACTACTACGCTGTGGTATCTACTACAAGTGTGAACCTGTGGGTTGAGTACTTCACAGAAGTTCCTTGTTGGTGTTTTTTTTTTACTTATGCTTACAACCATCTCCTCTTTTATTTGGGATTCTTATATGGTACATGTATGTTTTGCACAAACCATCCATCCTCCTCTGTCCATCTTCTGGCTTCACAGCAACACCATTGCTGTAGCTTACCTCTACCTTATAGTAGGCCTACATCAACATTGCTCACTTTGGACATCTTCCAAGTTTTATATATCTATTGCATGGTGTGTAGGAATTAAGAACTTTAAAGCTACACTCTCACCACTAACGTACGTGTCACATATTGGTTGACTAGAATTGTAATAGAAACTGATCTGTAGTTTTATGTTGAGAATATCTCTTTAAATTCAAATGAAAACACTTCGTCATGGTTTAAGGTAAGATAATGATTATTGTATCTAATATTCGTATAAGTAGATGCAGCTTTTAATGCACCAATTCCAGACATATATTGCTAATTGCGTGGACATATTTTATACCCATGATATGTTGTTGACGTGAGGATCACTATGTGGAAAGTCAATTAAGAAATTGAAAAAGAAAAAAAAAAAGAAGAAAAAAAAAAGTTGAACATGGGAGGTTAAGGACGTATGGATGCGCGGGGGGGGGGGGGGCTTATGTAAGGTACCGTAGGTATATGTATGTTGTCACGAGGACACTTAGGTCGAGCCCACACCCTGCACTGACATCTCGTCACGGTGCATCTAGATATAATTGAGGGTGTAGACCTGACAGTGTGGGACTGATGTGTTGTTGACGTTAAGGTATCTGGTGTACAGCCCAGGAGGAGACCCACTTCACTGCACACACACACAAGGGGTGGGGCGGTGGTATTGTTCAGGTACAGGAGGAACACCCATCCCAATACATGTACACTCAAGGTCACAGTCAATGTGTCTCATGTCGGAAACATGCCACACAACGTCCGATGGATATTGTGACATATTAAAAGTGGACATGTTTTTACATTTCACAGTGTTGGTGCATACATGGTTACGCCTACACATCTTTATATAGCAATGACGTCAAATGTGTGCATTAAATGTTGCTTGTGTGTGTGTACCAAAAGGGTATATGTGTTGAGCAAGAGGTGGGACAGCGTTGGCAAAAAAAAATAGGTTTGTGAATAGAGCTGAATACTAACTGCATTTCTCTATGAAAACGTATACCGTTATTTATATCTACGGTACCTAGTAGTTCTAGTGTTCTAGTGCATTCACTAAACACGTCAGTAAGTTATTTTGTTCGTCAATCGTTAAATTCACAAAGACTATGCTCTATATTTGACTGACATTGGACCCCCAAACACAATAAAGATGGATTGTGTGATATACATCACAAGTGACCCAGGGCTTTTCCAAGATTGGCAGTGTCCCAACACTCATGTCCCAACACTCATGTCCCAACAACACTCAGGTCCCAACAACCCTACCACCGATGACCGACGACCAACACCCAACCCTGCAAGTTCTATCATGGTCCGCCATGCACTTCCCATTGATGCGACCAAGTTGAAACAAAAAAAAAGACTACCACCACCCTAACCCACACACGGGCATTAACTGTAGCGTTTTCAACATGCCTCTGCTGTAAGTTGTATGCACTACACACAAAAACATGCGCGAAAGTTTATGCCCGTGGATTCCGAGGGCACCCTTATGGAAGGCTCTAAATGACCAAAAAGCGTCTCATAAAAACGTCTCACCTGCTCTTCACCATTGCAGGTATAGGAAGTCTGTGTGAACGTGACTCTTTTAAAGTCAGGATTCAAGGTCACTGGCCTATCTTCAGCATTAGTTCACAGAGACTTGATTTCAGGGTGATTTTTGACATTTTTTATTTGTCTTTTTTCACTAGGAAAAAAAATTGTACGGAAATTTTGGGAAAAGTAGGAAGATAAAGATAGTTCCTGAGATGTGTATGAACTTTTTTGGGGAGAGAAATACCAAAAAACAAAAGCAGGGTGAATTTTCAAAGTCAGCTGACCAATCTGCGTTTTTTGCTGGAAAACCGTCTCACAGAGACCCAGGGTACCCTGGGTCAATGACATTAGTTGGATTCTAGAACTTGCCCTTGTTATAAAATCTGGAGTTCAACAAGCATTTTCCATACATATCAGAGCAGGGTAAATCTAGATGATTTCTATAACTTTCAGTGTACAGCATCTTTAGTATCTAATTGGGTTTCAGTGTATCACTCTATGTATGACCAATACAGGATACAGCATGCAAGGGACCTGGTTGTACCTAATTATACTACATACCTAGTTTAAAACAGATAGACAATGGTTATGAAAGGGTATTAGAATTAACCGCAGCTTGCTGGTATGGCGACTTGGGCTTCACCCTCGTCTGGCCCTACCAGCAAGCTGTGGTAAGTGTTAGATAGACTACACCTGTACCTTGGTATGCCTCATACCCACTGCCCCACAGGGTCAAGACGAGGTGTTGTACACCGACTCGATGACCAGTGGGCAGTGGGTATGAGGCATACCAAGGTACAGGTGTCGTCTATCTGATTTAACCCTCGGGTATGCGAAATAACCAAGGTGCGAATCCTTTGTCTTGGCCATCCACCGTGGGTTAAATTCTACTTAAACCACAACGAAGGGCTAAGACAAAGGAATTCACACCTTGGTTATTTCCACTTAGACTCACATAACCTTACAGCTGTGGTTTAAAACAGATAGACGTCTGACTCTTGGCTGTAGTTTCAGTCTGCAATGTGTATTGGCCCTATTTCTATATTCTAATATCTAGGGCAATCTTGACGGAGGAGTGAACGGGGGAGGTTTCAGCGTGGGTTCACCTGTCTGTGTCTGACTAGTGGCACGTAGGCCTACATCAAAAGGTTCATGAGGTTTTCTTTGAGACCTGTAGTGTAGGGCTTTATGATAGTACCGGTAGATCTATACGAATATGAATACACACACACACACATAAATATACAATACATGTACCTATAGAGACAAATAATATGGCGTCATTTTTCCAAACTAAAAACTACTAGAAAATTTCAAATCCCTCTCCATTGTAAAAATAAATAAATAGAGCACTCCCTAAAGGGTGAGACATTACGGTAATTGCCAGCTGCCAGGGTTAGCCTCCATGTTTGGGGGTCAAATTGGACTGGACCTCCAAATTGACAAATACCGGTATGGTAAAAAAAACAAACAAGAAAGATCGCGGCTACACTAGCATAGAAGGGCCATTCGGAAGAATATTTATGCCAAAAATTAAGGGGTCGAATTAACTTTCTCCAAGTTGGTGGGGTTCTGAAAATCATTTGCCTGTGTGGAGATATTAATCCACCATCGCACCAAGCATCGCCACCCTAGGTACCCTACATTCCCTAGATAAAACTGTTCTAGGTAGTGCTATACATCTGTCTACTATATATGGAAACCAATAACATTTGCATCAGCTGTTGCAGGGGCGTGGCAAGCAGTTTCAAAGTAGGGGGGACTGAGGGGTATTTTGACCTTTTTTTACCCCTTTTTACTTGACCCATTTGGTTTGACCCTTTTTTGGGGCTGATCAAAAGTGGGGGGACATGTCCCCCCTGCCCCCCCCCCCCCCCCCGGTTGCCACGCCCCTGTGTTGAACTTGAAGGGTCAGTTAGAGTGTGGCCAAAACACTGGCGCCAAATCTTGATCATGGAACTTGAACTTGGGAAGGTGGAAGCAAAAATAGAATCCCCAAAAAACTTGACAATCCCTGTCGATTAGCAACTGTTACTCAGTCCGTATGTTGTCCTTATTTAGCGACAGCCTAGTCTCAATCAAGCTCATTAAAAACTAAATGTCTCTTGCTGGCTGACTCCTCTTTAAAATAAAGTAACAGAAGAAAGAAGACGGCTCGGCGAGACGTTCCAAACAAGGCGTTGGTGTGCCGGCCAGACCTCCGCCGGGCGCCCGATCAGCTGTTGTAGGGAGGGAGACAGGAGAAGGAGAACGAAGCAGTTTTTGAAATGTTACTCACCCAAATCGATCGACCATATCCGTCCACCGACACGATCAGAAGCTTCCAGTATCACGAAATCCGTAAAACCAGCATTTGCGAGGGTTTGGCCAGCACAAACACCAGAAATCCCCGCTCCAATAATGACAATTTTGGGAGACTTGGTCCAAGTTGAGGTTCGGCTTGTTGTGTGCCCGTCGTCGCTGTCTTCGCTCGCCATTTTCGACTTGTTCTCGGCGGTTATACTTCTCTTGTCATCTACAAGTGCTTAAAAACTACTAGGAGAGTCAGCGTGTAACCTGAAATGACCGGAATGAAGCTGAATATCAGAACATATCTTCCCTTATCTTCCAAATAATGTAGTCGTGTTGTGATCCGCCGTAACCGAACTCGGTCAATGAATCCCAGTCTCGTTCGGGGCCGTCTATTTAGAAGTGGGCGGGGCTTCGGTAACGTCACATACTAGTCCGAACGGACCAACGCCGAAATAATCCTGATCTGGTAGATTTCCAATATTTAATCAAAATTGCATGAAAAATATACAGGTCCTAGAAAATTGAACTTTCCTTTATATGTGGTAAATTTTACGTCTAGGCCTTATCATTATTTGATTTGATAAACCTAGACCTAGGTCTACCCTTGGTCTCCAGGAAATTGAATTAGATCTAATTACTTTACTTATTCACATTTTAAGTAAGGATCTATAAATGTTTTGAATATGTACATTTGCCCATAAATATGCCCATATTTGTCCATATATTCACAGAAAAGAGACGTACTTGAGTTCTTTTATCTGTGATATATTCCCTTAAAACTTTGCCAACGAAATGAAAATCTCCAGAACATGATTTTATGGCGTGCGTTTGGTGATGAGAAACAAGGATATTATTTGGAGTGGACTTAGAATTACAGCCTGTCTATTTATTGCTGTAAAAAGGCGAAAAAAACAAGCATCACTCTCAAATAATGAAAAAAAGATAGAATGAGAAAATGTACAACGTTTGTCTCTGGGCCTACAGAAGGCCCAAACCAAGAGGCAAAGTGTAACTTTTCATCCTTGCCCAAACAAAACCTGAATCACTCTTAAATCCATGAATTCACACCAACGAGGTGTGGATAAAACTCTGTAAGGGAGTGTTCATTTATTAGTTACAGTGGGGGGGTGGTGGGTTTTTGGGGGGGGGGGGCATAAAAATTTCCGCCCCCTCCTGAGGGGGGGGCGTAAACATTTCTGACCCCTCTCGAGGGGGGGGGGGCGTAAAAAATTTAGCCCCTTTTTAGCAAAAAGGCCCGCGCTTTACTCTATAGTTCAAAGGGGGGTGGGCGAAAATTTTTCGCCGCCTTCGGCGAGGGGGGTGCAAAACATTCCACGCGCTCTCGAAGGGGGGGCTTAAAAAAATTTCGCCCCTCCGCGTGAAATCTCACCACCCCCCCCCCCCTGTTATTAATAAATGAACACTCCCTAAGATTAAAAATCAAAAACAATGAACTCAAATTGGTGAATTTCGGGTGAATATTTCACAAGACAACTCAACCATTATATTTCCGGAATTATCCCTTTTACCGTTATTACCACTAGTTTGTTACTTCCTGTCGGCTGCTCATTTTTGATTGACAGCGCACTGTGTCCATTTGTGTCGTCTGCTCTCGGGAATCTGATTTCAGCAAACACTGCGAAAGTAAGTTTTTCGACGAGATTATAGAATAATTACCTTAGGGCCTACATTTACCAATTAATAACCAGTAATTTGATACCTGTATTTAGTTACTGTGTTTATAAAGCGAATTTAAAGCGTCAGTATGGAGATTGAAACGCAAATATGTCGACTCCTCGTGAGAGACTCACCAGACTCGTGACGTGAGACACGCGGCGAACAAAATCCAAAATGTTCGCCCCTTTCTAGCGAATCAATGGGTGTGTGATTTACATCACAAATGACTCAGGGTCAGGGCGATTAAGTGATTGACTTGGTTTATTGATAACTATTTCAGGAAAAATGAAAGATTTGTGGATTCTGTCCTGAAATAATGTGTCACACTGGTCTGTAACTTTCCCTCCGACAGCAGCTTCGACAGATTTGCTTTGGACCCAGGGGCGGATCCAGGATTTTGAAAAAAAAGGGGGGGGGGGCGTGAAATAGGCAATGTATTGGGGGTACTATTGGAAATTGTCACATTAAAATATACAGAAAAATAGGGGGGGCGCACGCCGGGTCCGCCCCCCCCCCCCCTAAATCCGCCCCTGGCCCGGCCCGACCGCTTTGCCTCGGGCCGCTTCGCCTCAGACTGCTTTACCTCAGACCACTTTACCTCAGACCCCTTTGCCTCTGACCCGGGGGGGCCACTCCCTATCTTTTCTATAGTCACTATGTGCGAACATCACCCAAAATTTCCTACCCTTATCAAGGGGCGAAATTTTCAAAAATCACACCCTTTTCAAGGCAAATTTAGTGAAAAAACAGACCCTAATCACAAGTAACCCTTGAAAAATGTACCCCAATTATAGGTGACCCTGAAAAGAAATACGCGAATCAAGGGTGACTCAAACATATCATAGCAAAATTAAGTTTAATAAACCTTCAAAGAGTGATTATGGTCTGAAAATACACCCCTTTCTCCCAAAATTTGCTCAAAATGTAACCCTTATCACGGGCCCTCGCGGGTCCGTGCCTAGGACCCAAAAACGGACCCTTTCCCTTGGAATCGTGTTCACACATAGTATCCAATGCTGAGGGAGTGGCCCCCCCGGGGCCTCTGACAACTTTCCATTTGACCACTTTCAGTTTCTACAACATTGCTCTGAGATGTCCACTGCATCATTGTTTTATGGTAAATCCACTCTGCCTGGGTTACACTTGGGGCCCTTGATGGGGGGGTCCCCATGTCGCATGTCACTTTTAAGAAATGATCATGTCGCATGTCCATGTCGCTTAAAAATGCTCATGTCCCATGTCGATCTTAAGAACTATCCATGTCCCATGTCACTATCTTTTTAAGCCTCATGTCCCATGTCACTAGGCCTCATGTCGCATGTCGAATTTAAGAAATGCCCATGTCGCCGTGTCGGATTTAGGGGTCTAGGGCCATACACTTGCCAAGGCCGTGACCGTGAGGGGCGTGACTTGCACATGTGTGGGGGTGCAGCGGCCCCCCCCCCCTTAAGTTAGGGCGGAACGTTGCCGAAATTAAGGGCTCCCGGTCGCAAAGTCAAATTTTACACCATTTTTACTATTGCCAAATTTGTCCAAAAGTCGCCAGGTCACTTAAAGGCGCACTGAACCCACGACGTCATTTGCGTACAAAACTCGGCAGCGTTAGGTCCTGGGTTGAGTGCGCCTTTAAACTATTGTACCAGGTCGCCGGGTCGCCTGGAAAACAGCCCAGGTCGCCAGGTCACTTTTGACCCATCTGGACCCACATGTGTGACCTCCTGTGGTTCACTTTCAGTTCACTTTGATTATCTAGGGTTCAGTTGGGGGTCTGGATGGGGGGGTCCCATTTTTCCCTGTCGATTTTAAGAAATGGTCATGTCGCCCTGTCGATTTTAAGAAATGGCCATGTCACCTTGTCGATTTTAAGAAAAGGCTATGTCCAATGTCACTATCTCTTATATTCCCCATGTCGCATGTCACTAAGCCAAAATGGGCCCATGTCGCCATGTCGAATTTAGTGGTCCACACCCATTCAGTTTGGTTATAGAATTAATGATTTTACCCTAGCTCGAGGCTCTCACTCTTGCCAGGGAAGAAGACATAGTAAGCGGCAGGGTTATCTAGAATGGTTCACGTCATCTTTGTATAGAGTTCAATGGTAGAACAGAATATGTGATTTGTTGATTCAAGAAAGTGTAAAAAGTTTGACATGTTTTTTTTTGCTTAGTAAAAATGCAAATTTGTGGGTATATTGAAGATTGTGAGATACATGTGAACGCAACAAATGATGCAAACATATTAACTTTGAAATGGATAGGTAAGGCCAAATAAAAAAAAAGGTTGGTTTCCGGTAACATGGTCGGACAACACAGACCCGGCCGGTCGGATTTTTTTTTTTTTTTTTTAATTTTTTCCCCTATTTTAGGCCTATTTTTAGCGTTTTTCCTCTAAAATCCTTAAAAAATATCCGATTTACAAACCGTAAAAACTGGAATTTAGGAAAAAAAATTGAAAAAGAAAAAAAAGAGGGGGACCCGGCCCTGTTTTGCTAGACCCGGTCGGGTTACCGGAAACAAACCTTTTTTTTTTTGGCCTAATGAAATATGATTGTGTGACGTTGAACAATTGAAATTGTTGTAACCAAGGTTTAGAATCGCAGAAGAACCTCGCAAATCCCTCCCTCTCGCAAGCATGATCATCTTCATCCAAATCATGATATGGACTTAATCTATTTCAGTTGCGCCTAATCTGTTGCGCCCAGAGCACTGCCACAGGCACAGCGGTGACAAGGAGATACCCAACTTCCCGAGATCAATGAAACTACTAAAATGTCTCAGTCGTCTTCACAATCCTCAGTGAAGCGATTCAATGCTCCCTTCAAGACACCTGAAGCCACCACACGCACACCGAAATCCGTCAAATGCCGTCCTTCCAGTTGCACAAAGTGAGTGCTTGGTAATGGAACAGTCTGGTAATCATAATGAGTATTTGTAATGTAGATCTGTTTGAATTAAAACCGGAGTTCAGCATTGGGTTATCCAGAAATGTAGATATTCAGTGTAATATTGGTTATCAAGCGCCCCCCATAAAGCTCTTTGCTGTAGCAAATTACTACGGTACACATTTTGGTCAATTCTTGTTATTATTTTTATAGGGGGTTCTAGTGGGAAAATTTGAAAATGGATTACACCACAGCATAGCCATAGCCTAGGTAGCCATAGCCTAGATATGATGAATATTGATCTGTTGATAAAAATGTGCTACGTTATATTTTTGATATGGGAGATCAGGGATATAAAGTGTACTATACCCCATGGGGAGATGTTTTAGGTTTTTGTTTGTCCAAGGTGTCCTGAGCTGTCACACTAGACTCAGTCTCAGGGGGACCCTGAGTCAAAAAAAAAAAATCATGACGCTGAGGAGTTTCTTATTCACAGGTCACCAACGTCTGCATCAGAGGCAGGATATTCCCCGTATACCCCAAAGAAAACACCAGACATCCTCAGTGGCCTGTCCCAAGAACAGCGCCGAATTGAACACAAGGTAGATTTATATAAATTTGAGCCTTCCATCTCTGAAATTTGTCTTGCCATAGTTTTGTTTTTTTGTGGGTTTATTAATACATTTGTAATATTCGAATCATAATTTCACTGACAGATACAACGTATTACTATTAGATAATGGATACAGATCTAGCTGCTGAGACATATTAAAAAGTTGTTTTTTTGTACCCTACCCCACCTCACACCTTCTAGACTAACAACTTAGTACATTAACAGGGAAGACGAACGGTGGCACCATCTCCAATAGACCTGCACCTTACAACGAGTCAAAATGAGGACATCCAGCATACCATCGGACAGCAGGTCAAAAAAGCCTTCAAACGTAGACTAAATGGTCCAGGCCACAACCAAAGGGAGACCCATGAGGAGAATTCAGAGAACCCAAGAAACCCAGGAGATTCTGCAAGAACAACTATGGACGCCCGAGAAAGGCGTCAACAGCCAAAGGCGTATAAATTCAAAGAAATGAAAAACGCTTCTAAGCCACCAAACCAGCTGCCCAAATCACCAGTATATACCAGAAAACCCTCTCACCACCAGTCCACATCAAAGTCACCCAAATCCCACCCCAGATCCCCCTATCCACCAAAGTCCCCCTGTTATCAACCTAAACCCAAGAGGACCCCCCACAAATCTCCCCGTCATTTCACAAAATCCCCAAAATCCCAACATGTCTCAGTTTCGCCAATGAGTACACAGCAGTACAGCGGTAACAAATCACTGCGTGATATCACCAAATCTCCCCGTCATTTGACAAAATCTCCAAAATCCTCACATTTCCCGAAGTCTCCAATGGGTACCCAGCAATACAGCGGTAACAACTCACCCCGTCATTTGACAAAATCTCCCCGTCATTTGACAAAATCACCCCGTCATTTGACAAAATCTCCAAAATCCCCACATTTCTCCAAATCTCAAAGGAAAACACCTCAACACAATGGTAACATTGGGAGATATTTCGATGTGACCACACCTAAATCGGCAGGTGGGGTGTCTGTGTCGTCCAGTATCTTAGGCTGGTCCCCTTATCGTGACCAGAGAGCTGGGGCATTGGGAAACGCAGCTGCTCCCACTCCGCTGTATGGTCATGGCGCAGACATGACATCTGGTGGACAAATGGCGAACATGGCGTCAGTGAACGACGATGCACAGAGTATGTACGAGTTTCCTGTGTCCCCCAAATCACAGAGGAAACTAATGAAGAGAAAACTGAAAAGCAAAGAAAAGGTAAAAAGAAAAAAAAGTTTTACAAATTTATTTTGATTTAAAAAAAGTCCATATTAAACCAATATTTTCAATTATATTTCTCAAACACCAGGCTCAAACATGTTACTTTGATAAAAACACTTATAAAATAAAATAAAAACTGATGTACACTTCATGTTTGTACTCCCTGTCTGTACAGAAGAAGGTTCTGCGTCAAGTGTTGGAGGTGATTGTGCGCTGCAGTAAGGAGATGGCCGTGTTTCACCAACGACGACAGCAGCTCTGGGACAATACTGGTGATGACAATATGCAAGGTGATATGACATATAAAGATGTATACATTTTCTTTTACGCTTCGCTACCTTAATGACCTGTCACTTGTACATCAAGTTAAATTCGGTCACGTTTCTATGCAGCCAGACTATACAAGTGATTAAGTGAAGTAGTATGTCGAATGGTGGGCAAGCGCAGTCTTTTTTGAGTTTAAAAGACTTATTTCTTTTCAACAGTTGATTTCCATGTAATACGATAATACTCAGATGATTTCATTGTTTGATCTGATATGTTTGTCCACACTCATTTAGACTTCAAAAGGCCCAGGCTGCCCGGTAAAAAGCTCCCACAATCCAGACTGCTTCACGTCACCGCCAGCTCTGCATCTGGAGGCATTGTCAACCAGGAGGTGGGTGCACCTTGCATGGGAAAGCATGCAGGTTATATCAAGATCAGTGTTTCTAATACAGTACATGATGCAGTGACTAAAATGTAAAACAAAATAAAATTCAAAATTCATTTAAAGGTTTTCTAGAAAGACCCCAAAATATACTGGATTGAATTGTGTTTTTTCTCACCCTTCTATCAGGTAAGTACAAATATTTGAACGCTGCCCTTTATTATAATCTTGATTGATAGTACATGTCCTAATAGTCTTTATTTCAATATCAAATATAATTTTCCCTTTTCAGTACACCATACTTCAGGGTGGCAGCGTACAGGAGGAATATGTCGGCTTCTCAGAAAACTACCGCTGAACCACACCAGAAGCCAGCCATGTTAATTATTGACCCAGGGACTGGGTCTCTGTGAGACGGTTTTCCTACAAAAAACGTAGATTGGTCAGCTGACTTTGAAAATTCACCCTGCTTTTGTTTTTTGGTATTTCTCTCCCAAAAAAAGCTTCTACACATCTCGGGAACTATCTTTCTCTTCTTGTTTTTCCCAAAATTTCCGAACAATTTTTTTTCCTAGTGAAAAAAGACAAATAAAAAATGTCAGAAACAACCCAAAAAACATGTCTCTGTGAACTGTCATGTCATGGAGGTCCGTCATGTCATGGAGGTCCGTCATGGAGGTCCATCATGGAGGTCCGTCATGGAGGTCCATCATGAAGGTCCCTGGGTCACTTGTGATGTATATCACACAATCCATCTTTTATTGACAAAATTGTTTGAACAAAATTGACATTTTCTCAAATTGTTTTATTCAAAGACCTTTCCCATATGTACATTGCCTATGAGACTTTCTTCTTCTGTCTGTAGGGTTTGGCCCCTGGGCAGAATAATGGGTCGTTTTCAAGTTAAAGACTTATGATCTCTTCGCCATGTTTATAGCATTACCGTATTCGTAATTTATGATGACATGGGGGAAGATTGTGATATAGTATCCATGTACCTTGTGGTAAAATGAACCCTACATTGAGTCCCATTTCCTGCATTAAACACGCTATGTTCATCCTGTGATACCATACCTCATACTCTGGCAATCTTTGGACTGCAAACCGAAGTACATGTTAACAGCATAGGTTACTTGCTTAAAGTTATATTTCACCCCAACTGATAATCAAAATATCTATTAAACTAGAATCATAAATTTGATGATTATTGTATATAGCTCGCACTACAAGTTATAATACAGTGGACAGCTTGGAATGACTTGAAGTTACGACATCTTCACCATAGACGCACATATGTTTTCTATTGTCAGTCTGTAGTTTATACAATCAGCATTGTATAAAGGCAATTAACAGAAAAATATAGAAACAATAATAAAGATACAATGTGCTGGTCGAAATACATTCAGTGTAGCAGAAGTTGGTGATATTTGAAGGAAGAAATTACCTCATAAATCTTCTATGTATGACCACAGACTGTTATCACTCGGGTTATATTAATGCCGGTCGTCTGGTCAGTAAATTACAAGTACCGGTGCTCTCATACAATGTGTTATCTTATTCTGACTAGTACGATAATAAATATGGCGTTATTACTGACTTACACGAATCATATTCCATATCACCGTTAATATAAATGCCAATAGAGGCCAGTACAATGTATTGGACATCCTTTGATGAATCCATTTGTCATGGACTTCTAGATTAGACTTTGTTAAGTTGAATATCATCCCTTATCTCGAAGTCCCACTCAAAGTATGTACATGTATTACGTTAAATTTCTACACAAACCGCATTATGTATTGACGTTTCGTTTTACAAAAATGTTACTTTCTGTTCCTTTCAACATTAGGCCACTTAAAAAAAATTATCAGCTTTACAGACACCGCCCACATCACTTAGAAGGGGCCGCATCACTGCTTTTTCATTCCATTTTTCCTTAAAAAATTATTTTAAAATCCGCATCAACTGAAAAAATGCTCCCTCAAAAAAAAATAACTTCATATCTCAGCTATTATTTGGTGTAGAAACATAATTTAAGTAGCATATTATTGACTCAGGGAGCCATGCTCCCAGAGTCTTATGCGACGCCTCTGTGAGACGTTTTTCAGGGGAATTCTTTTTTTTTTCATTTTCCAAATTTATCATAGAAATATTAGGCCCATTGATCAGAAGTACACATAATTGGATAATTGAAGTGTTTTCCTACCCAGTGATGCAAGAAACATTCTTGTACCCCTACTGGAACCCCCTGAAAAAAATTGTTAAAGTAGACCTATCCAAAAAACATAATTTTTTCCTCACTGTAGACAAACATGAACAGTACTAGTGTGGACATTTCATCGATTTCGGCATTTAGTGTTAAACCTATGAAGGATCTGATATTTAGCAAGGCGATTTTGAGACAATTTTGTCCGACCAAAATGGCATGGGAAGAGATGTGTGAACGAAATTGTTGTCGATTTTTGGGTCTGTGGGTGATGGTGTGCAGGGGTAGGAGCAGGGGCAAGGATATGTATACACATACACTATACACACACACCACATACATACACACACACCATACACACACCACATACACACACACACCATACACACACCACATACACACACACACCATACACACACCACATACACACACACCATACACACACACACCATATACACACACTTCATACACACACACCATACACGCACACCATACACACACCATACATGCACACCATACACACACACACCATACACACACACCATACACACACACCATACATACACACTATACACACACACCATACACACACACCATACATGCACACCATACACAAATTATACATATACACTATACACACACACTATACACACACCATACACAAATTATACATATACACTATACACACACACAATACACAGGCCTCCCACCGATTCCTTTATTCCTTTAAAATTCCTTTAAACTCGGTATGATTCCTTTATTCCTTTAAGTAGCTTGAAAATTCCTTTATTTCCTTTAAAATGGTCAAATCCCATAATTATATCACAGATATCTCACTAAAGTTCACCCGATTGCACCATTTCAAGTCTAAATTTCCGATTTCTCAAAAAGCTCCCCTCCCATAAACAAGGTTCCAGTCCCACTTATAAAGGATAATATAGCCCTTAATATATTTTGCTCCATTTCAAGTCTAGATTTTCCTAATTTTCTCGAAACAGAGGGAGTGATGATTACAATGATAGCCCATACATGTGAGAGAATAATCATGGCTATCTGTAAATCTCATGCACATTCACTCCTCACATTTCTTAGTTTTATTTCTTTTCATAGGCATGCAAACTCCTCACATTTCTCAGATTTTTTTTCTCCAAATTGGTCATTCTTATGATTCATCCAGATCCAATGAGAAGTCTCTTTACCTTTATGTAGGGGGGCGGGACATCAGACAAGAAGATTAAAATACATCAAATTTAACCATTTGCCTTCTTGATTTTCAAAATTTTCCCAAACCCCCCTAGTACTGCTGTGACATTTGATTTGCAAATGAACACTTAACTCTTTCAGTGATGGTCTAAGGTGGGGGGCAGACATGCCAGATGTGCCAAAATGCATCAGATTGCACCATTTTAAGTCAAGAATTTAAAAAAATTTCCAAGACCTTTCCATCCAAAAAACAAAGTTCCATCCCCAATCATAAAGGCTGGTTGCAACAGATCTTAGCTTTGATACATTTCTGGCCAAAACTCACCAGAATGCACCATTTCAAGTCAAGAAATTCAAAATTTGCTAAGACCTTTCCTTTCAAAAAAACAATGGTCCATCCCCAATTATAAAGAAAGGTTGTCTAATACAGATCTTAGCTTTGATACATTTCTGGCCACAATACACCAGAATGCACCATTTCAAGGCTAGAATTTCAGAATTAACAAAAGCTTTCAAGTAGCCTACTTAAAACTTTACCTCTGAAAACAATGTTACAGGTTACCTAGCCCTTCCAAATTGTCTAGCCTTTCCAAATTGTCCAAACCCCCTTAGTTCAGCACTGTTCAGGAGAACATGAATTCACCTTCTATGGTTGTGCCTCTACATGGGTACCCAACCTTTAGGCCGTGTCGCCGTGTTTTATTTAGTAGGGGTACCAGGTCGTCGTGTCAATCTTTATGCATATTGAAGATACCAGGACCTTATAAAAATATCTGTCCGTCAATTTTTAAAGGGGCTGTGTCGCCCGTGTCGATTTTTACCCATACTTAAATTTTCCATCAAAATCTGTCAAAGCGCACTATATAAGTTGTAGAATAGCAAAATTCTCATAGGCCGGGATATGATTGCATCTCTTCAGAACTGAATCAGAGCTGTGCAGTTAATATTCATACCATAGTGTAAAACTGTGCAAGCATTGAGGATGTCTGTGACTCGTAAAATACTGCAGACTATATTTTTTTTAAACAATGTCCAGGTCAGATTCATTAATAAATTGAATTTTTCTACCCTTATATACCAAATCAAAGCAAATCCCTGCAATAACAATACTATGATCAATATTACATGCTGGAATGTCAGTAAATATTGCATTTCATTTCCTTTATTTTGACCGAGATTCCTTTAGAATTCCTTTAAAATTCCTTTATCTTCAGGGAAAAGATTCCTTTAAAATTCCTTTAAGGTGGTCGGGGGGTGGTTGGAGGCCTGAATACACTATACACACACCATACACAAATTATACATATACACTATACACACAATACACTATACATGGTTAACCCTTTAAGGATGGCATGGCAAAGTACTTTAATATTGAAAGCAAAATTGTCATAATGAAACTGATCTTGCAGCAATGCTGCACCATCTGCACCTATAGCAACCTCGTAAGTTTGTCACTGTCAGACAATGTCTGGAATGCAATGTGCCCTCAATCAATCGATCTAGGGCGGCATCAAAATGTCAGCCGTTCCTTCCCCCGTGTCTGTGAGATTTGGCGAGATCTGGCTAATTTCGCTAAAATACATACAAATAGGTGAAAATGGCCGAGTGTGTGACAAACTACAGGTGTTTATCTATCCGTCGGTGTTCAAATTATGTGTTTACTCCCAAGATTACAATTTCAAAAGAACTGTTGAATATGGGCCCTAATCTAGCCATTTAAATTTCCGAAAATTGCGGTAGAAATCCATCATGATTGAAACTTTATTTTCAAAATGCCCTCATAAAATAACCTGAGGGGGGGGGGGAGGTATAATAAACCAAAAACATAACTTGTTGGTATAACTAGGTGATTTAATATGTGGCACTGCTTACCCTTTCATATAGATCTCATATTGGCATCTAATATGTGGCCAATGGTCTGTAGAATGTAGTGTGAGGCAGATGTAACTTAGCCTTTTTCATACAAGGGGAAGTGGTGGACATGACAGCATGTCCTATTATTGACCTGTTTTGGGCAATAACTCACTTACTCACTTCTCTCACAGGCCTCACCTGACCTGTCCACTAATTATACTGTGTGTTTGACGTTGGGTAGTGCTCTCGCTGAATTGCGACCACAGAATAAATCTCAAATTATCCGCCAGAACCGAGGAGGGGGGGGGTGGCTATTCCACCCTCTCTCCTGTAACTCGGTACCTGTATCCCTATTGGTTTACATTTGCCCCCTCCGTTGTCCACTAATTATATACACCTGCTGCCCCCATCATATCCTGCCATGAGTACAGGATCCACCTTACCTGCAGGCCACTCATGTGTTCAAGTATTCAATTTCTGCGTGCTGATACTAATCCAGCACACAAACTATTGGTCACCAACTGTCGCCTCACACCAATGCAGTAGACGTCCGCTCCCTGTCACACCAGTCACCAACTGTCACCTCATACCAATGCAGTAGACGTCTGCTCCCCGTCACAGCAGTCACCAACTGTCTCCTCACACCAATGCAGTAGACCCCCTGTCACATGGGTCACCATTATTTGTGACAGATATGAAATCTTAACCATGCATCTTAACCAGTTCCAACATCTATTGAATTGTATCTATAGCTAAATGTCAGTAGTACAGCATCAAACAACAATGCAATGTCAGTTGACAATCATGGGGTCTTAATATACATATGATGTTCCACGATGGAAGAAAGCTCTACTAGGGTCTATTGTGGTAAACAGTTTATACTTGAACGGAGCTGAAAAGAATACATTATGACCCACACAGGAGAGAAACCTCACAAATGTTTGGACTGTGGTAAACAGTATGCACGTAAGAAGAGCTTAAAAGAACACATGATGACCCACACAGGGGAGAAGCCTTACCAGTGTTCAAATTGTGGTAGACAGTTTGCACAGGCAGGTACCTTAAAGATGCACATGATGACGCACACAGGAGAGAAACCTCACCAGTGTTTAGACTGTGGTAAGTAGTTTGCAAAAGTAAGCAACTTAAAGAGACACATGACCCACACAGGAGAGAAACCTCACAAGTGCTATTACGGTTGTAAACAGTTTAATGATGAAGACAACTTAAAGAGACATATCATGACCCACACAGGACTGAAACCTCACGAGTGTTCAGACTGTGGTAGACAGTTTGCACAGGCAGGTACCTTAAAGAGACACATGATGACGCACACAGGAGAGAAGCCTTACCAGTGTTCAGACTGTGGTAAACAGTTTATAAAAGTAAGTGCCTTAAAGACACACATCATGACCCACACAGGAGAGAAACCTCACAAGTGCTATTACTGTAGTAAACAGTTTGCAGAGGCAGGTACCTTAAGGTGGGTCGCTACCCTTTGATTTCTTTAAATTCTAAAATCTATCAGAATGGGCCAATATTGCATAGCCAGATACATGTATACCTTCCCTAAACTGTGTTAAAAATTAAGATAATTTCAAGCAAAATTGTGCATTTTGTAACACTTTGAATATTTGATTTAATGGTAACTGATAATATTTCTAATTTTTAAAAAAGTGCTAGTAAGGCCACTCAAAAAAAAAAGTTGTTTCTCATCACCGCGCGCATCATAAAAATCATGATTTGGGGAAATTTTTTTTTTTTTTTTTTTACATTTTTTGATGAAAAATATGTTAAAATTGCCAAAATATTGGCAAATTTGGTATCAAATTAAAGCTTATGATGCCAGCAATGCAATTAGCTAGGTGTAACTTGCATTCTTACAACTTTTGCTGATCAATAAACTCCAAATTACTAAAATTTGAAAATTGATTGCAAAATGTCCAGATTTCCCTATATAAATTGGCCCGAGTAAAAAAAAAAAAAAAATTAAATAAAAAACGCCCTCGTCATATTTTTCATTGCTTGGTGATGAGAAACAATTTTTTTTTTTGAGTGGCCTAAATTGCAGATATTTAATATTTAGAACACTATAGATGCTATGATATTGCTCGAAATAACCAAGGGTATAAATCAGGACAATTTTAGATATAGATTTTTACCATTTTACCCATCATGCAGTGCCATATTTAATTAATTTAGTCGTTTTTGGGCATTATTTTTCATTTTCAAAGGTCCAAAAGCCTAAAAATTTGCCCGGGACCCCCTATCAAAATTACTTCTATATGTTAGCAAATGATCTGAACTATTTTCTGAGTGAGTTAAAAAAAATTCTGTTTATACGGAATACTATTTCTAGCCAATAAGGCTACAAATAATGCTGATTTCTTTGTACTCTTTCCCGAAACATCATATTTTTACCCAGAATGCCATGGTGTAAAACTGTAAAATTAATTTTCCATTAAAGAGGAACATATAGGCGTTTTACAGGTGATGTTTTACATGTCTGCACATAATCGTTGATATGAAAAAAAATATTAGAAGTTTTCATATTTTTTTCTTATTTTCAGAAAAAATCAAAATACTTTATTTTTTCAAAATTCTATATCTAAAAAAGTAGTTCGGGACCCCCTATTTTTCTTTGCATTTTCTGATTCCATATGATATAAACTGCCTGTGAAAAAAATATTAGGAGATTCTGTTAACTTTTAGTGACTTTGACCCAAGGGTAGCGACCCACCTTAAAGAAACATATCATGACCCACACAGGAGAGAAACCTCACATGTGCTCTTACTGTGGTAAACAGTTTACACAAGCATGTATCTTAAAGAGACACATGATGACCCACACAGGAGAGAAACCTCACCAATGTTCACACTGTGGTAAACAGTTTGCACATGCAAGTAACCTAAAAACACATATGCTGACCCACACAGGAGAGAAAGCTCACCAATGTTCCGACTGTGGTAAACAATTTGCTCTGGCAGCTAACTTAAGGAATCACATTAGGGCCCACACTGGAGAGAAACTTAGACATAAAAACTTACAAACAATAAAGACAAAACTGCTGCCTGATATGGTGGATGACTACAGCTGTTATATGGATGGTATTAACTATTCTAACTGTGCACCTTGTGTAAAAGGCTTCCTCAATGCAACCGTATTAGAAGAACATCTTGAAAACCACCAGAGGAAAATGTTCTGGTGCATGCACAGGCCACATGAAGACCTACATAAACAATTTACCATGCAGTAGAATGCACAGAATCAGAAATCCAGTGACAGAAGTCAACTGTAACAACACATGACGGTCCACACAGGCCAGGAGCCTCACAAGTGTTCAAGCTGTGATAAACAGTTTATACAGGCAAGTCATCTGAAGACACACCTGATGATGCATTCAGGAGAAAAACTTCACCAGTGTTCTGACTGTGGTAGACAGTTTATACAAGAAGGTGCCTTAAAGAGACACATAATGACCCACACAGGAGAGAAACCTTATATGTGTCCACGCTGTGGTAAACAGTTTATACATCTAGGTGTCTTAAAGACACACATGATGATCCATACAGGAGAAAAACCTCACAAGTGTCCTGTCTGTGGTAAACGGGAGAGAAATCTCATATGTGTCCACGCTGTAGTAAACAGTTTATACATTTAGCTAGCTTAAAACACACACAATGACCCACACAGGGGAGAAACCTCACAAGTGTTTAGACTGTGGTAAACAGTTTGCAAATAGACAGAGTTTAAAAGATCACATTAAAATCCACATTGGGGAGAAACTTCACAAGTGTTCTGAATGTGAGAAGAGGTTTAATATGGCAGGTGATCTAAAACGTCATATGATGACCCACACAGGAGAGAAACCTCAGAAGTGTTCTGAATGTAGTAAAAAGTTTACACGGGCAAGTAGCCTAAAGAGACATACAAGGGAGAAGGGCCACCAAGTAATGTACACAGGTTCACACGTAGAAACATGTGTGGATGCTCCCTCAGGCAGTGAGGGCTTCCCCCAGGCAGAAAATACTGCTGACAGTTCAGGACACACAGAATCATTTCAAACCAGAGATCAAACCAATACACAAATGGTAAGAACAGATCCAGGAAAGACTAAACAGCTCCCTGCTACTGATATGTCAGATAATTACAGCTGGTACATGGATGGTATTAACTACTCTAGCTGTGCACTTTGTGTTAAAGGTTTCCTTAAAGGACTATGTTTAGAAGAACACCTTGAGAAACATCTAGAGGAACATATTCTGGTGCATGCGGAGGATGTAAGCAGAGATATGATGAAATAATATTGAAAAATTGAAATAATTTGAATACAATTTGAAATGTTGAAATACTTTTATGTTAGAGCATCTACAAGAACATTGGAATAATATAATCAATGTTAAGCAATATCCAGCAATGCTAAAGCATTTACCATGTCACAATTACATTTAATAAAGCATTAAGACGGTGGTAAAACATGTAAAATAATGTTAGACATGATTCAACTTCAAGGAATATCCTTCATCTTGTCCTCCAGCATGCCTACTTCCCCCTACCACACCCCCTCCCGCACAGTTAAAGCTGTTATAATACCTCACATGGGGGGGGAGGGAGGGGGGCTGTGGGCTACACAGCTCCCCTCCGTTGCTGAGAGCTATAAAACTGGCGGCAAATGCGGTAACCAGGAGGATGCAAAGAATTAAGATCATTGATGGTGCCCGTAAATGACACTTGGTGTAGGTAGTGTCTATGTTTTAATTGATATTATCAATGGGGACCATAATGACCTCACAGTAGGGCTCGCCAGCAGGTTCCAAATTCAGTATAATAGTACCGTACCCATTCATGTATATGTAAGGCCATAATAAATTAAAAAATTGGTCTACAGATTTTTTTCCCCAAAAATAGGTGTGGTAGGTCGAATTTTTTTTTCCCAAAATCCTTTTTTGTCTATGGATTTCAACCTTAAATAAGGGGGGGCGTGTGAATTTTTTTTCCTGAGGGAAAATCTTTTTTAATTTTTACAAACTGATATTTTCTGGTTAACGATGGCAGAAGAGGCCACAAAAAAAATCCAATTTCTCAGAAAATGATGCGGGCGCAGTCCATGGACACAATTTAAAAAAAAAAAGGAAATAATTTCCATTTTCGAAAATATGGTGCGGGAAATCCTTGGACCAACTTTTTTATTTGGTGTGGCCTAAGGGTTACTAAAATTTTAGGACTGATCTTCTTTTTTTTGAATCAACACAGAACGTAATTAAATTATCATGAAACATCTTTATTCAATGTTTTTATATCCTGTTTACATAATAATTTAGTGTGAATGAACAGTATTTCTTGTTGGATGTGCTTTGCCAATTTACGCAAATCACAGTAAAAATGCTCAAAATGGCATAGGCTAGCACATATAGGGTCAATCTATAGACAGCGACTTTATTGACATTTCAGGAATTTTATGTAACATGTGCACATCATGCAAGTTGGCAGAGCACGCCCCACATCTTAATGTTGGTCAGTAGGCCCATGTGTCAATGTTACACATGATTCCTTATTACAAACTTCCTCTTGAATCAGTGGTTCCCTTCACCATTTTATTGCACAATAATTATGTATGATAATTAAACAGTTTGAAACATCTATATGTAGCATTTGTCTTTTAAGGTTGATCGCTACTCATTGAATATGGACCACTGCGCAGGTCTCTGGGCATATTTATATTTATCAGATTACCGTATTCGACGTAATGAGCGCACAGTGCGCTTAAAAAATTATAATGGACATCTTTTAGTAGTTAAGAGTTTAATTGGGGCAAAAAAATGAAATATTTTTGGTTATTTCTAGTATAAGAATTGGCCAAAAACGGGGGATGTGCGCTTATTAGGGGGTGTGCGCTTATTAGGTCGAATACGGTAAGCTAATATTAACAAACTAGAAACATATATATGCTGACTAAGCCATATAAAAAAATCGGATGATTTCGAGCAAGATTGAGGATTTTATTGGACTTTACATATTTGATGTGTTTATAGCCAAAAATATTTGCTATTTTTGATATAAGTTAGAACATTGGACCTATTAATCAATAACTCATTGTCTAGATATATATAGATCTCAATAGGTTCTTTGAAACAACCAAGGGTAGGAAATACAGCCATTTTACATCCCGATTTTTGCCTGTTAGCCCATTTTTTTAGGCTCTAAATTTGAGACTTAGACCATTTTTGCACCATTTTTTAACTTCAAAGGACCAAAACCATAAAAAATATGCCCGGGACCACCTATCAAAAGTCCTCTAGAATGTTAGCTATTGATCTTAGGAAATTTTTGAAAAAAGAAAAAAAAAAATTCATGGATTTTTTTCAGTGATATTCTGATTTTGCTGAAGAATTATGCATTAAATTTGAATAATTGTCGTAAAACCATCACGTTTTTTCATACAAAGGTACATTTTTGGACCATGATTAAATTCTTTCCATTAAAGGACATAATCTAGGATTATTTATGTGCAATACCAAATTAATGTGGGCATTGGTTCACTAAGAAAAAAAATCATGAAAATTTCCCATTTTATTGTATTTTTTGGCAAAAATAGAGAATACTTTTTTTTTCAAAAATCTGTATTAAAAAAAGTAGCTCGGGACCCCTCTATTTTTTTTACATTTTCCATTTCTTAATGATCCAAACTAATCTGAGGCAAAAAATTAGGAAATTCTATGGATGAAAAGTTGAGAGTAGCGATCAACCTTAAGACAACTAAACCATAAATACTCTAACAATACACGTACCCTGTACACAGATATCACACAGGACAGAGCATGGTATACCACATTATGATAAACAGTAACAACTATCGGGTATTGAACTAGGCCTATATTATATGGGTTTATGTAGGATTTTTTAACCCTTTAGTGCAACATTTGTTGGTGAGTAACTCACCAGGGCTGTATTCATGCATCATGATAAAGGGCAGAGCACGTTAAAGCACTATAGTTTTGGATGGCATGATGGAGTGTGATAATCCAATACGATATGATACATGGATGCATCACTGATGAGTTAATCAGCAGGTCTTTATTCATGCATCATGACGACAATGTATAATGACTCTTTAACGAAGGCATGTCGTCATGATGCACCAATGCAGCCCAGGCGAGTAACTAATCAGTGCTGCATTGCTGCATCACGAGGGCCCTTCGGGAGTATCTCAACCCGGTAGGGTCGACATGATGCTTGAATGCAGCACGGGTGAGTTACTCCCCAGGGCTGCATTCATGCATCATGACGACCAAGGGCATGATGCCTCATTAAAGGCATCATGCCATCCTTAAAGGGTTCCTGTCTGATCTGTCTACACGGAGCCTCCTTTTTCCCTGGCTACTAACAGATGAAGATGTAATGAGATGATTGATGATGTATTGTAACGGGAACGGGCCTGGGGCAAGGCGGGAAAACCGCCAGTCTCGCGAGCACGCGAGATCCCGCGAGGCAGCGTCATACAACAGAAAATCAGCGGAGGCAGATTGCAGAGAGCAGTGCGTTGTCTAGGTGTTGGACGGTCTAGGCTCAAGCCGTAAGTCTAGGCCTAACATTCAGACTTAGATATAAAATCTAGGCTTACCATTCAGGCTTGGATATAAAATCGCAACTATTAATTTTTATAAGATTTTCAGCGTTGTACTGGTTGTGTGATGGTCTAGCAACATTGTGGGAGGCTAGCCAAGAAGATGACTCGCCTGCCCTACCACGAGGCGGGTCGGTCCCGAGGCACAGATGACCGTCGACAACGCAGCGCAGCACCTCTGACGATCATCGAGAGGAGCAAGAAGAGGGATCACCGAAGCCGGTCCTCATGGGCCAAGTCGTCCCTTGAGGTCGACCACCAACCACAATTTGTTTCTGTTTCTAGGCAATCATCCGTGGACCAAGGCAGGCTGCCGTTTTCATTCTATTCCAGGCAGTTGTCCCCTGAGCAAGCCCACACAGTGTGCCGCTCAGCCAGAGAAGCCCATGGCCATCCCTCCAAGCGGTCACGTAGTCATGGGCGCCAGTCAAGGTCATCGCCTGACAGGCGCGACAAGCAGCGCTCCCCGGTGCGGTCCCAGTGGCCGCGTCACGAGCGCCGGTCACCGTCGCCACATGGGAGGTGCGACAAACAGCGCTCCCCGGTGCGGTCCCAGTGGCCGCGTCATGACCGCCGGTCACCGTCGCCACACGGGAGGCGCAACAAACAGCGCTCCCCGGTGCGGTCCCGGTGGCCGCGTCATGAGCGCCGGTCACCGTCGCCACACGGGAGGCGCGACAAACAGCGGTCCCAGTGGCTGCATCACAAGCACCGGTCACCGTCGCCACATGGGAGGCGCGACAAACAGCGCTCCCCGGTGCGGTCCCAGCAGCCGCGTCATGAGCGCCGGTCACCGTCACCGCATGAGAGGCGCGACAAACAGCGCTCCCCTGTGCGGTCCCAGCGGCCGCGTCATGAGCGCCGGTCACCATCGCCACCTGAAAGGCGCGACAAACAGCGCTCCCCGGTGCGGTCTCAGAGGCCGCGTCACGAGAGACGGTCACCGTCGCCACTTGAGAGGCGCGACAAACAGCGCTCCCTGGTGCGGTCCCAGAGGCCGCGTCACGAGAGACGGTCACCGTCGCCACTTGAGAGGCGCGACAAAAAGCGCTCCCCGGTGCGGTCCCAGAGGCCGCGTCACAAGAGACGGTCACCGTCGCCACACGAGAGGCATGACAAACAGCGGCCCCAGCGCTCCCCAATGCAGTCCAAGCTGCCACATATTGAGTGCCAGTCACAGTCACCACTTGACAGGCGCAGCATCCTGTGGCCACATCATCAGCACCGTCAGCGGTCAATAAAGTCACATGAGAGTGGCGACAAACCGCAAGATCCGGTGCAGTCCCAGCGGCCGTGTCATCATCCGCGGTCACCAGCGCCATCTGAGTGGTACGACAAACAGGGCGCCCCCATGCAGTCAAAGTGGCAGAAGTCTTCATCGCCACCTGAGAAGTGCAACAAACAGGGCTCCCCAGTGCGGTCCAGGTGGCTGTGTAATCAGGACTGGTCACCTGAGAGAAGCTGGAGCAAGGGTTGGGAACCATTAAGAGGGTATTGTGGGTCAGGCAAAGAATACCACAAGTCCCATCAACCCTCATGTAGGGGTGAGACACCATGGAAGCCTTCCCAGTCATCATTCCATAGTGGGCCCGATAAAAATGCCGCGCTCTCCCAAGTGGCTAATCCACCTGGTATCACGAATCAGCCCACCCCCTCCCTGGCAGGTGGTCCATCAGACGTCACTGATTGGCCAGTCCACTCGCTGGTAGCTGATCCATCAAATGTCACTGATAGGCCAGCCTCCTCCCTGGCGGCTGTTGATCCAGACGTCACTGATCGCCTCGCCCACTCCCTGGCGTCATCAGACGTCACTAATCAGCCCGTCCCCTCTCTGGTGGCTGCTCCACCTGACGTCACGGATCGTCCTGTCCACTCTCTGGCGGCTGCCACCTCCCTGGCGGCTGCTGATCCAGACGACCCTGATAGGCCCGCCCACTCCCCGGCGGCTGTTTCCCCTGGAGTCACTGATCGGCCCGCCTACTCACTGGTGGCCTGTCAATCAGACGGCACCGATCAGCTTGCCCACTCCCCGGCGGCTGGTCTATCAGACCTCACCAATCGGCTCGCCCACTCCCCGGCGGCTGGTTCCTCCGGCGTCACCGATCAGCCCGCCCACTCCCTGGCGGCTGGTCTACTTGACGTTACCGATCAGTCCGCCCATCCCATGCCTGCTGGTTCCTCAGATGTTTCGGACGCCCACTCCCCGGCGGCTGGTCCATCAGACGTCATAGGTCAGCCCGCCCACTCCCTGGCGGCTGGTCTACTTGACGTTACCGATCAGTCCGCCCATCCCATGCCTGCTGGTTCCTCAGATGTTTCGGACGCCCACTCCCTGGTGACTGGTTCATCAGACGTCATAGGTCAGCCTGCCCACTCCCTGGCGGCTGGTCTATTTGACGTTACCGATCAGCCTGCCCATCCCATGCCTGCTGGTTCCTCAGATGTTCCGGACGCCCACTCCCTGGTGACTGGCTCATCAGAAGTCATAGGTCAGCCTGCCCATTCCCTGGCAGCTGGTCCATCTGACGTCACTGATCAGGCAGCCCACCCTCGAGCAGCTGGTCCACCAGACGTTACCAATCAGCCCGCCCTCTTGTTTGTGCCTGGCCCACCCGGCGTCATCGATCAGTTTGCCCACTCCCCGGCGGCTGGTCCATCAGACGTCGCCGATCAGCCGGATCAGCCTGATCAGACTGGTCCACTTGACATCACTGGTCATGTGGCTGTCTCAGTGGCGAAGATCGGTCAACTTGACTGTAGCCAGTCTTCCCGTTCCCTATTGATAGGTCTGCCGGACATTACTGACCATGAGGACGCAGGCCAGGCTGAGAAGGCTGATGAGCTGAGAGAAACTCACCCGCACCTGGAGGCTGGTACCACCAAGGTTGCCTGCCCACCCATGGATGCGAGCAAACCTGATGACCCCGGCCGGCCTGTAGAGGCTGGTACCTTAGACAACCATGGCCAGCTCATGGAACCTGGTAACCTTTGCGACCATGACCAGCCTGGGAGTGCTGGTACCACTGCTGACTATGGCCAGCGATGTTTCTCCAGGATAGCAGTTGGTCCACTGGGTAGGATGGGCTGGTGCAAATTCTCACCGGTGGCTGCTGGTGCACTTCGTGGTGCTGGCTGGCTTAACCTCTCACTGGTGGCCACAGGTCAGCCTGTAGAGGCTGGTAACCCGGACGACACTGGCCAGCCCGCGGAGGTTGGTAACCCGGACGACAACGGCCAGCCTGTAGAGGCTGGTACCCCGGACGACACCGGCCAACCCGCGGAGGTCGGTAACCCGGACGATACCGGCCAGCCTGTAGAGGCTGGTAACCAGGACGACACCGGCCAACCCGCGGAGGCTGGTAACCCAGACGACAACGGCCAGCCTGTAGAGGCTGGTAACCCGGACGACACCGGCCAACCCGCGGAGGTTGGTAACCCGGACGACACCGGCCAGCCTGCAGAGGCTGGTAACCCGGACGACAACGGCCAGCCTGTAGAGGTTGGTAATCCGGACGACACTGGCCAGCCCACGGAGGTTGGTAACCCGGACGACACTGGCCAGCCCGCGGAGGTTGGTAACCCGGATGACAACGGCCAGCCTGTAGAGGCTGGTAACCCGGACGACAACGGCGAGCCTGTAGAGGTTGGTAATCCGGACGACACTGGCCAGCCCGCGGAGGTTGGTAACCCGGACGACACCGGCCAGCCTGTAGAGGCTGGTAACCCGGACGACACTGGCCAGCCCACGGAGGTTGATAACCCGGACGACACCGGCCAGCCTGTAGAGGCTGGTAACCCGGACGACACTGGCCAGGCCGCGGAGGTTGGTAACCCGGACGACACCGGCCAGCCTGTAGAGGCTGGTAACCCGGACAACACCGGACAGCCCACGGAGGTTGGTAACCCGGACGACACCGGCCAGCCTGTGGAGGCTGGTAACCCAGACGGCACTGCCCAGCCAGTGGAAGCTGGTACCTTGGACAACATTTACCAACCCGCGAAGGCTGCTGCTCGGGACAACACTAGCCAGCCCGCGAAGGCTGGTACCCCAAACGACGCCCGCCAGCCCACGAAGGCTGGTACCTCGGACGACGCCCGCCAGCCAACGAAGGCTGGTACCTCGGACGACGCCCGCAAGCCTGTTGAGGAGGACACCTTGGACAGCATCCCCCAGCCTGCGGAGGCGGCTACCCCTGGACGACGGCCGCCAGCCTGCTTAGGCGGCTACCCTGGACGACGCCCACCAGCCTGTGGAGGCGGGTACCCTGGACAACGCCCGCCAGCCTGCGGAGGAGAGTACCTCGGACAACACTGGGGAAGCTTTCAGACGATGTCCTGCGATGGACTAAAAGAGACTGCCATGCATAGCTAATCAATTAGCGCAGAGTAGGTCGGGTGGCATTAAACCCCGACAGTACAGGTATAAGTGTTTTCTTCTGGCCTTAGGTTAATTATTTTTAGGCTTTGACAGAACTATGACTGGAGGATGGTTATCATTGTTGAATCTGAATGCTAATTACTCAATCTAACATGCATATATACGTGTTACTGTTCAAATAATTATAATAAAGGCCAGTTGTCTTTGTCACTATAAGTATTACATTAACTTCGAGGTCACGACCTAGCTTAATGTCTTCTCTTTAAAAATTGTATAAAGCCGGAGATGAGAAGGACGTCACGTATGTACCCAATAATAAGATTGATGTTTTGTTATGATCAGCCACCCTTACCACTCATTGTATAATGTCTATCAAGAGTTGTATATCATCGTAATCTAATCATATGTAGTATACAAAGTACTTTAATATCTGGGTTGCTCGAGGACGAGCAAGGTTTAAGGAGAGAAGGGTGTAACGGGAACGGGCCTGGGGCAAGGCGGGAAAACCGCCAGTCTCGCGAGCACGCGAGATCCCGCGAGGCAGCGTCCTAAAGGGGGAGACAAACTGAACTAAAATAACCTGAAGATGGACCCCAAGTGTGGCACCTTCTTTTAGGCTGTGTTCAACTCCCCGATCTCTCTACATCCACATATTTATAGCAAGGAATATCAGGTAGGGTGTGCTGATCATTGTGATATAATATTTATGTACCTGTTTGTGGAAATAATACAGTGTTTTCATCTGGAAGTCAGTCAGTTGTGAGTTGTCATTTTCTATCAGTGACGTCGCCATTGGGCGAGGTCCACCCATATTTCTAGAGCTCTAAACCCTCTCATTCCCTCCCTCTGGCCTCCTATCACAGTATCCCTAATGTAATGGCGGCTATGATGACTCAGCATAATGGGGCTGGGTGTCTCAGGGGTTGTACCAGTCCAAGAAGAGTAGGGAGAAGGAACACACAATGAGGAAGAAGAGGATCCAAACCCGCAAACCCGCGTTGTTCTTCATCGCCTGAAAATATACAATTGATTGATTGATTGGATTGTTTCACGTCCAAGTGTGCTATGACGCCTAGGACTTACTCAAGACTTTTGGTCCTTTCTTATCTCATCTAAGTTGCACGTATAAGTGTGTGAGTGTGTGTTCACGTGCGTGTGTTTATAAGTCTACTTGTAACAGTGGGACATGGCTCGTAGCGGTGGAACAATGCTCGTGGCATCGGGCCCCTCTTTATTGTGCTGCCTCACACAGATGCTGTGCCGCAGACTGTTGACACATCACCTGGCCAGTCCATTATCCTGACACCGGCGGGCCAGTCGCAGCTCCATACCAAAAAACAACCACACTCAGGGTTCCCACTATTTCTCAGTTACCGTTTTATCTGAAATCTAACTGACTTTTAACTGACAAGAAATACGTTTAACTAATTATTCCACGAATAACCCACATTTCGAGTATAATTGTACCCAGATTTTTTTTTAAATCTATAAGTCTAATGGTGCATTCTGTAAACTTTGCTGACCAAAGCGGGGTCAAAATTGTTTACCCTCACACCCACACACCAATATGTTTAAAAAATGACCGAATAGTGCTTTAAGGCCACACTTTTTTTTATTTGGGTTACGGGCCCGCCGCACTAGGAAAGGCCAAAATCAGAATTAAAATAGAATTGGGAATTTACACTTTTTTTTCATTCCCTCCGATCTCTATTCCCGAGAAAACAAAATAAAGAAAAATATAAAAGATATGTAGTATGATATACCATTGGAAAGCTAAAATCTACAGGAAATCAACCATCTACCTTTCATTTAGGTAAAATGGGAATACAAATTTTCTTAACTTTTGAAGTACTTTTTTTTCAATATTTCTGTTCACTTAGAAAATATTGTATTTCAAATATTGGATCGTCTTTTCTTTTATGGATTTTTATTATATTTTTCCCTCCGTCATTCGGATATTGAAACTTTCCGTGTAGCAAATAAATAAAATACCCATGAGCCAACTTTTATTTTATTTTTTATTTCTTTTATTTCGTCCTCCGTGCCTTGATAAATTATCGAGGTGTCCGTAACCCAAATAAAAAAAAAAGAGTGTGGCCTAATGTGTAATACATCATGATGCATGAGTGAAGCCCTTGCGAGTGACTTTCTCATGCATCATGCTGACTATGGTGGTGATACACTCCCGGAGAGTCCTCATGATGCACCAACGCAGTACCAGCGTGTTACTCGCCGTGGCTGCGTTAGTGTACCATAATGGTAAAAATGTTGGTTTTAGTGATTGTGTTACCTGCAAAAAATACATTTTTAAATTAAGACTAAAAATACCCCCCTCCCCCCTTATCAATATCAATTAATTTTCTCAGTAATGGTCCTGTGGGACAACAAACATCAGAGATCCTAGCGGGAGTAGGGTAATGCGCCCGTGCTGAGTTTCTTCTTCTAACTTTTCACTCCGGTCCCGAAGGGACCGGCAGGCGTATATCGCCGCTAAGGCCACCTTTTATTGATAACTTGGATTATGGGCACTCAGAGCAAATATTTTGGGGGGCGGGAGGGAAAAAAAAAAAAAAAAAGCTGCTCATCAGTACTGAAATTTTCCAGGGGGCGGGAGGAAAAAAAAAAAAAAAAAAAAGAGCATGGAAAAAGTCTTCTTTTGACTATCAAATGAGGGTATATTGAGAAACATTCCCAAATATCCCCCATTTTGAAGGCCTAAGTCTGGGTGTTTGCTAGTCAGCATGTACTTTTTTTTTTTTGGCTAAAATTCTCAGAAAATCCCATCGGAGGGGGGTAAAAAAAAAAAAAAAAAATCTTTTTTTTTTTGCAATTTGCCTAAATTGTCATCGGCGGATCCGTAATCCAAGTTATCAGAATAAAACGGCCTAAGGCTACGCCGACGTGCTGAGTTTAGGTAAATTTACATTTATTTCGATGTAATTGAATTTATTTTACCTAATAAAAATCTTTTTTTTTTAAAACATGGGAAAAAAACATGGGATTCCACATGACGGCGGAGGTTCCCCACCCCGTGCATTGACTTACCTCTCTGATCTCCTCGTTAGCCCCCTTGATGTTCTCTGTGGCCCCAACCACCGTGTCCGCGATATGGTCAATGTCTCTGTCCTGTAACGGGAAACCGGCAACATGTAACTGAGTCTCCTTAAACTATTAAAGTGAATTCTTGGGTATAGGTCTAGCCCTCCTATACATAAGGCCACCTTTTTTTGATAACTTGGATTACGGGCTTTTGGCTCCAAATTTTTGGAAGGGCAGAGGAAAAAAAACAAAAAACTGCCCTACGGGAGGAGCCGGATCAAAAAAAATTCCCGAAGGGCACAGGAATAAAAAAAAAAAAAAAAAAGAAGACATGGAAAACCTCATTTTTGTCTAATCTAAGGAAGATATGTTGAGTAATATCCCCAATCTGAAAGGCCTCATTCTACCTTTTGCTGGTCAACATGTATTCTTTTGTTTTTTTAGGAAAATTCTCCAAAAACAATCTTGGAGTGGAAAGGTAAAAAAAATGCAAAATGCCAAAAATCTCGGTGGCGGATCCGTAATCCAAGTTATTAAAATAAAACGGCATAAGCTGCAGTGTACCCCAATTTTGAAAAACCCTATAAGCCGCACCTGGGGTCTGAAAATAGCTTCTTCAGTACCGCACCATACTACCAAAACACCTGGGTATAAGCCGCACTTAGACTTTGGGGCAATTCTATAAGATGCACTCTCGTATAACCTTGGTTATAAGCCAAATGTGAGTTTGAGAGAGAATAATCGTAAAAAAATGTTTGAAATTTGTTTTCATTAATACTACATATTAAAGCCTCCCCTATAAGCCGAATGGGACTTTGGGGATAAAAAGTTGGCTTTTCGCAAATGAAAACTCCAAAAGAAATTTGGCTCATAATTGAGGTTTCACATGTCGCGGTACGATTACTAAGTGATTAAACAATTGAGTTATCGAATGGAAAATACAGCTTACCTGCTCTAAAACTTTGTCGGCAAATATTTCCTGTAGTCTGGCTATTTCTACTACTTTCCCTTCTACTTGTCTGCAAAACAAGAACCACTGTTACTACCAATATCTAAATATAAACATTTCCTTTCATATTTTCATTTATCATTCATTATGTCGTGCATTAGGCAGTGATTATTTTTAACAACAGGGCGGGGGTAGTGAAATTTCGCGTGGGTGCACAATTTTTTTTCTTCCCCCTCTTTGCTTGCAGGGATCAAGAACGAGCTCGTACATACCCTTTTGTGACATAGTAACACGCTGGCTTTTTTTGGCTGAAAATAAATGATTTTTTTTTTACCCCTCCCCTGTCCCAAATCCACCACCTTCTTGTTAAAAGAGGGCAGGTATCATTCATTCTCTAACTTACTTGACTTCATTCATGAGGCTATTCATCTCCTCAAACATCTGCTCGTTCTCCAACGCAAACTGAAACCGAAACCAGAAAATGGGTTCAATGGTATTCTGATATAAATGATGGAAAGAGATTCCACATATATCAGAAAATATAGTCTGAATGACAATACTCAGATTGTTCTTTGTAAGGCAGCAGCTATTCAACGAGGGTCTTCTCTTGTACACATGGTATTTAGGCCACACATGGTATTTTTTTAAAGTGTCTACGGATGCACCTTTCTGAAATATTTGATATATTTCTTTTCTTTCAGGGTTCCCACAAAAATTTCAGTTTGAAATTCCATGACATTTCCATGACATTCCATGACAAAAATCTCAATTTTCCATGACATTTATTACATTCTTGTGGGGGCTTAAGGGGTTTGGCCCCTGAGAAAATTTCTAAAATCTAGAAAGCAAATGGTGAATTCTCAGAGATTTTGTAATATTAATTCTATTATTTTCATTTTCCATGACATTCCATGACACACAGCAAATTTTAACAAATTTCCATGACTTTCCATGACAGCTTTCAAATTCCATGACATTCCATGATTTCCATGACTTATGGGAACCCTGCAGTCTTTTTTTTTATGGCCCTTTTTCTGATCGATAGCCAGATTTGGCAGTTGCAAAATCTGTAGACCAACTTTTTTTTGGTGTGGCCTTAAAGAGCAAATCTTCATAGAAGAAACATTCAAGTACATGACTCTAATGGAATACTCTTCATTGAGATGCGTAATGTACATGCATTCCCAATACCGTATTCAACGTAATAAGCGCCCTGGGCGCTTAAAAGATTATTTTAAAGGGAAAAATCAGCCTCAAATAATCATTCTAATAAGCGCCCCCCATGGCTGTTATATACAGACCTCTGCGGCCTCTACAAGGCTTCTACACACCCCTATCACTTCACACTTAGCTTGGCCTTAACACCTGCACAGGTGTGAAGTGCTCCATGTTACACACAGGTGTGAAAATCAGTAACAAAATCGGAGGAACAAAAGGGGGGGGGGCCTTATTAGGGGGAGGGCGCTTATTACGTCGAATACGGTATATATTCTTTTAAAATCAGAAATAGTTATAACAAACTACATTTTACAGATTTTACAAAATGGCCACCTCACCATTTGAGCCTCCTCTGGGGAGAGTTCCTCCTCGTCATCATCAAACATGATAGGGGGTCCGCTCGCTGCTGTGGGTGACTTACTGGACTTTTCTGTGCGTGGAGCAGAAGACAGCAATATAACTTGTATAGGTCTCATCATGGCGAAGAGGCAAGGCTTAACATGTACCGTAAAACCTCACGTATAAGCCACACCCCGACCCTGGTCCGATGCTATAAGCCGCACCGCCTTTCTGACTCGCGTACTAGCCGCGGCTTATACATGAGGTTTTATGGTAGTGGAATCGGGCTGATACAATTAAAGCCAAATCCTTGTTCTCTGGATCCTTTTTACGCTCTTCCCTTTTACACCATGAATCAAATATAACGGGGGCGTGGGGTAATCGATTTTCATGCGAGAGTGGCCCTCATATTTTTGTCTGCCCTCTGCTCCCTAAAAAAACCAGCAGGGTTTAATGTTTTATGATCATTCCCCATAGTATATGTATATTCGTAGAAGCATATAGACTTCTTCGCTAAAAAGGGGTGGAATATGTTTGATCCCCCCCCCCCCCCATTGATTACCCCTCTTTTTTAATATGTTTTATTTTACTGACCTTTAGCGGCCTTGTCCTGCCATGACGTGGACGGCTTCTCTGACGTCTTGTCATCTTGTGACGTCGTCTCCTCCTGTGGTTTGGTTGCCGCAGTCCGCCGCTTGCCTTCCGGTTCTAGACGCCCTCTGTCAAGGTCAAAGGTCACGCTCAGGGTTAAAGGAAATCAGGAACACATTTGATGAAATGCCGGACACCTATATTTAGACAGATATAGACTGATCAGAAATATTCTAAAAATTTAGAATTAAAGAGGGCATTCAATGTCAATTACAAGATATACAGAATTTAGGATACAAAAAAATTTACAATTATTTATATACATTTTATTTGGATTTAACAACGCACTATGCTGCCCCAGGGATAGACACTAACACTGGCCCGGGAGCCAATGGCCCGTAGTTTTGGGTCCGGGCCCATAGTTTTCTCAGAAATTACCTTCCTATGGGCCCAGTAGGCCCACAGGAGTAGAGCCATTCAGGTTTGGTATTAATATTGATTAACCCTGGAAACCTATGATTGTTTACTTTAGAAAAGTAAAAATAATTATCCCGGGCCCACAGATTTATGTATAGGCCCATAGATTTCTGAAGCTACGGGCCCGGATGGCCAATGGCTGAAAAGGTTAGTGTCTACCCCTGCTGCCCTTAACGGATTAGCCGTTTAAAGGCTGCATGTTGCATTAATGCAGTATGCCGTTTGTCGTCACGATGCATGAATGCAGCCATGGCGGGTTCCTTGCAACAGCTATATCGACCATGACATAACACTAGCAGTAACAACCAAGGATGTAACTGACCAATCTAAAGAAAACTTGAAAAGCCCTAACTAGTTTTCATATGGCTAAGTACAGGAAATTGTGACATGAGAAAAAAAATTGAAATCAATGAAAAACTTGACGATTAAATAACAGTATGCAATATTGAAAGGGTTATCATAAAAGGATTAGAAGTGAGCATTTCTACTTACAGCCTCTTTTTGTCCACGACGCGCTTCACCCGGATCGCCTTCTGTTCGCTGTACACCTTGCAGATAACTGAAAAACAGCACGCCATGCACGTTATTGCCTTAAAACATGTTAAATTGAGTGGACAACAGGAAAGTGTTGCATGTATTCTAAGAGTCCAAAAATAGAAAAAGACGCAGTAAAATTTGAATAGTGCAGTTAAGATATGGGAAAAGCATATTACATCAACCCTAATTTAGTACGGTTGCTGTGACATTCCACTTTAATTTCATGTTGTGCTCCATCAAACAATATGCTCTGTAGCTCCCTCAGAAAGCTGTCATCTGTTACAAAGTGTTGAACGTTTACGTGTATCAGCCACACCCCAACTTTGTCCTGATTTTAAAGGCCGCACTGGCGATTTGACTTGTGTACTACCCATGGCCTATACGCAAGGTTTCATGGGACAAGCACCCCAGGTCCTGGTTATAGGATTCTCCTAAGTTGCGGGTGTGTGTTAAATGCGAGATGCGGGTTATAGGTGGGAATTCATGGTACTACTGTAAATTCCCGCGTATTACCCGCATCTCGCATATGACCCGCACCCCCAACTCAGGAGAATACTATAACCCGTTTTCGGACCTGAAAATCTTCATTTTAGTACTGTTCTATAGTAATAAAAAATAAAAGCCTCGTATAACCCACAGCCTATATAGGCATGTTTGATACCAAATGAAAGCTGGGTTTTAGTCACGTACAACCCGCGGGTAGTACGTGGGAATTCATGACACTACCGTAAAACCCCACCTTTAAGACGACCCCCCACATTTGTAGTTGACTCACCTTTAAGGTATATCTCTAGCAGTGTGAAGACACCTGCACGGTGGTCCTTTGCCTGGACACCCACCTCGTCATTCGTCACTGTAATATATGTAACAGGTAAAAAATAGAAAAAAAAAAAAAAATGTAACTAGGGACTAACTGAAAAAGGTGCCTTGACAAAAAGTATATCTCACATAGTCTCAAAAAGCATATCTCGCATATTCTTAGGCATATCTCGCGTAATTATAAAACGCTACCCCCTGACTTTCTGCATAGTCTTAACATAAATGGTTCAGTTATAGTAGTGTTATCTTTTAATAAAAAAAAAGAAGGAAAGAAAGACAGAAAAGGTAGTTTGGGGAGAGATTGTGTTCATTTCGTGGCGCCATCTAGAGGAATAGAGCAGTAAGACTACGGGAGATATTCTTTTTAAAACCAAAAATGTGAAATTCCGAAAATGTGACTTCCTAGTCAAATACCTATACATGTAGCTAGACCCTTTGCACCTGTATGGCAACCATGTGACCTGCTGCAGAGAACAGACTGTAAGCACCCTGACTGCGGAACACGTGGATGGCCTCAGAACAGGTAATTTTTATTTTTATTTTTTTTTGGAAGGCATTTTGGATTTTAGCTACCAAAAAAATAGCTATTTTTTCATACAGAAAATATTGATCTCCTGAAATTTTGCAAAAAATAGACGAATTTTGTCTCATAATCGTAAAAAACCTACCTACCCTATTTTTTTAGGCCATGTTACCTGAACACAACTTTTTTTTTTTGCCTTATATACTGGTAGCCCCTTATAAAGGTTACAGCATGTACGTACCCTGACTGCGGAAGACGTGGATGGCCTCAGAACAGGTGCGCATGAAGGTCTGAGCGTCTGCATCTATCTGGTCGCGTTCTGCGTCTGTCATGGAACTCACGTCCACCCCCAGCTGACTGTAATAACACAATTCAATTTTTTTATTTCTTATTTTTGGAAGACATTTTTGTGTTTTTTCTACATTTCTTTCACTGAAGTATTTTTTTGCTGAAAATTATACGAAAATGGGAGGAATTTTATCTCAAAATCCTTTAAAAAAAAAGGTAAAAAAAAAAAATCCTGAACACAACTTCTTCTTTTTTTGCCTTATTTATTCCAGATTCATTTGAAGTACAAAGGTCCATAGGGTATATAAATGGTTACATAGCATAACAATATTTTAAAAAAAGACAGAAATTTGTTAGATAAAATCGATTCGCTAGCATATTATTCACCAGACATGAAAAATACACAACTATTATATCAATAAAAGATGATTCAATTCCTTTAAAATTAGTTTTAGAGAAATGGAAAAGGGATCTCTTATTACACACTTTTTATTTGTAGTCACTTATTAAACATGTTTATTCAAAGTTTGAATAAACCAAGCCTTAAATAATATGGTAGTAGATCTACCAAGGTAGTTGTATTTTCCCCCTATATTTCATATGTTTCATACACATAGATTAATAGATATAGATATTTTATGCTGGATATTGTACCTGGTGGCATTGATGTAATCCTTTCTGTGCTCCAACAAAAAGTCACGCAGCTTTGTGATGTTTCCTACCTGCAAGTCAAAGACAAGGAGTATATTTTAGAGATCGATACCCCTGAAAATTGAAACCTACTGGCCTTTTCTATGGTGGTTAAAATTGTCCACCCCCATTCCCTTATTTAGGCCACTCAAAAAAATAAAATGGTTTCTCATCACCGCGCGCATCATAAAACTCAGCTTTTGAGGAAAACTTTTTTTTTTTTTTGCCAATTTTAGATGAAAAATGTTATAAAAATGGACAAATATTGGGATATTTGGTATCAAATTAAAGCTAATACTGCCAGTAGTGCAGTAGGATAGAAATAAATTACATTTTCCCTACTTTTAAAGGTCCTTAAATTCTCATGTACTAAAATGTGAATTTTGGTCATGAAAAACGTATATCATCCCATACATTTTGAGCCAGCAAGTTAAAAAAAATAAATTTAAAAAAAAGCCTCCCTCGTCACATTTTTCAGACCTTGGTGATGAGAAACCACTTTTTTTTTTGAGTGGCCTTGTAAAGAGATTTAATTATTGTATCTAGCCCCCTGCACCCCCCAAATTTGTAAGTTAGCCCCAGCCCAAATCCACCACCCCCCCCCCCCCTTGTAAACTGGAAATAGTCTAGAATAAACTAGGCCAATCCTTCTTAGAGTCTATTGGCCATGGGCATGCCTAGGCTATGGCTATGCTATGGTTGGGTATGTATTCTATTTTATATGTGTATTCGCAAATATTAGCAACGTATTAGCAACGTACATTACAGTAGCTAAGTATGTCATATCCTGCAGTTGACTTTACATTTATAAACGAGTTGTCACATCTTTAGGCAGTGATGATGACATTGTGTCTGTGGGTGACTGACTATTCAGTCTGTTGAACATGGAGGGGGAGATAGGACACAGAGGAGAGGGCCCAGTATGCCTGCCGCAGGTGTTATGCAAATTAGGTGTCATGGCGGCCTGCATGGTAGGGGTCATGGTTGGCTGCATGGTAGGGGTCATGGTTGGCTGCACACACCACTCAGCAGATGTGAAAACGGATCAATCTTTGACAATTAATTTTGAGAAAACTATCTATCCTGCATACTAATGCAGTATAGCATTAGAAAGCCCTAGCCTAGTAGTATATGAATAAATTGAGTTTTGTTCAGGTTTTGACTTTAATTCTAAACTGGGGATGGGGTACTGATAACTTATCTTAGGGCCGACCGGTCGGGATGACTCCGCAGATATGAAAACGGATAAATCTTTGACAATTAATTCTGAGAAAACTACCTATCCTACATACTAATGCAGTATAGGATTAGAAAGCCCTAGCCTAGTTGTATATGAATAAATTGAGTTTCATGCTTTAATATCCTGCACATAGGGCCGGGTACAGAGACACTAAGGCCGGGTACAGAGGCTCAAAGGTTGGGTACAGGGGTAGGGAACTTCATGCTTTAATATCCTGCACATAGGGCCGGGTACAGAGACACTAAGGCCGGGTACAGAAGCTCAAAGGTTGGGTACAGGGGTAGGGAACTTCATGCTTTAATATCCTGCACATAGGGCCCTGTACAGAGACACTAAGGCCGGGTACAGAGGCTCAAAGGCCGGGTACAGGAGTAGGGAACTTCATGCTTTAATATCCTGCACATAGGACCGGGTACAGAGACACTAAGGCCGGGTGCAGGGGCTCAAAGGCCGGGTACAGGAGTAGGGAACTTCATGCTTTAATGTCCTGCACATAGGGCCGGGTACAGAGACACCAACGCCGGGTGCAGGGGCTCAAAGGCCGGGTACAGGAGTAGGGAACTTCATGCTTTAATGTCCTGCACATAGGGCCGGGTACAGAGACACCAACGCCAGGTACAGAGGCTGAAAAGTTGGGGACAGGGTTAGGGAACTTCATGCTTTAATGTCTGGCACATAGGGCCGGGTACAGAGACACTAAGGCCGGGTACAGAGACTCTAAGGCCGAGTACAGAGGTGTTGAGCTTCTGCTCACTGGTCACACCTCACTGCCCCCCCCCCCTCCCCCCCCCCCTAGTCTCCAGAGCAAACACCGGCAAATCATCCACTCCCCTGACGGACGTTCCTGGAGCCAGGGGGGTGCAGAGGGGTCCCCCCCTGAGGTCGGAAAGTCGCCGAAATTAAGGGGTCCAGGTCACAAAGTCGCTTTTTTGGATCCCATAAAGTATTGTCAAATTTCTCTAAAAGTCGCCAGGTCACTTTTATTATTGCAATAAGTCGAAAGTCGCCTCCAAAACGGCCCAGGTCGCCAGGTCGCTTTTGACCCATCTGCAGCCACAGCCAGAGTACATAGCGTAGCGACGTGGATAGATTTGCCATCGTTTGCTCTGGAGACTACCCCCCCCCCCCCCCAGCCGCGGCAGTGAAGTATAGGCATCTAGCCGGTTGCATTATCAACCAATGAGAAAATTCCCTGGCCTTCACTGCGGAATTCTTAGGGGGCATTATGTAACAGCCTGTACCCATTGTGATTGCTGTGCTAGTGCTTATCTCGCCGGTTACCAGATCAAGCAATGGTGCCCCCTACTAAGGAACCTGCAACCTCGGTATAGAGCACACAGCCTTCACAGAGCGTGTTTCCCATCCCCTGCTTCGAGGCCCTGGTTGAACTCACCACTTCTTTGGCCTGTCTGGCAAATTCCGACTTGGGTGTTTTTGAGTGGCCCAGAATACTCTTATCTGGTCCAGATGTCAGTCCCTGTGCCTTGTTCCGCGTTCTCACCGTCTTCACGGTGGCCTTAAATATGTTGGTGATGTCTGCCATCCTGTCTGTATGATGTATTAGTCTCCGGAGCAAACGACTGCCTATCGATCCACGTCGCTACGCTATGTTACTCGGAGCAGTGTCTGCCGCGTACCGTTGTCACGTAGGCCGTCATTGGCGACGGTGGAACGTACGGGCGCCGTCATTGGTCAGTGCCCCCCACACGTATTAAATCGTACTTGTGGGAAAATTACTATGCGGCAGACTCTGGCTCCCCGTAGTATCGCGAAGCAGCACGTAGGGATTTGCCCGAGTTTGCTCTGGAGACTATATGATGTATCAACCAATAAATGAAGAAAATCCGACTTCCAAGTTGTCAGTTTTGAATCTGTCCTTACCCGCTGCAACGCTGCTACTCGGCGATGCGCCGCACACGAGTCAGCCGCTGGTCGCCAGCATTTCTTACTTTTAAATTGTTTCTGCGTATCATTTCTCACTAGAGATATCAGCATCAAGATTAAACACTTAGACAAATTCAATTTCAACCATTTCTAGAAAGATATAAAGTCGATATCAAGTAAAGTAGTCAGTTTTGGGGATTTTGGTTACGTGTAGACCAAGTTGTATCTGGTGTTGTGTTTTGCGGAGCGCGTGGACTTCCTGTTTACAAATTGAAAAGAAAAATGAGACGAGCAAAATGAATTTGACAGCGTTGATTTGGGGTATTTTAGTTGTTTTATTGAATACGGTGGTGGCTGTGTACTACACGGAGACTATAATAGTGTCGGAGGGGGAGGAAAAGTACTTCAACGAGTCGTGGATCTCTTTTAATCCCTACACGCCACTCGTCAACTGCTCCTATTTGTGAGTAGCCTTCACTTTTCTACATTATTATAAGGGAGTGCATTTTTTAACAACAGGGGCGGG